>ML817692.1:69336-84141 GCA_009831015.1 Picea engelmannii | reverse complement strand
AGTACATCAATAAAAAATAACATACTAACCTTGCAAGTTCAAAATCCGAGCTATGTAGATCGAGAATTGGATTTGTTCAACCAGTGGGTGACGGAAAAAATAAACAGCTCAAACAAAATCCAAGAACAGTGTCTCAACTATAGCAATTGTGTCGCAAAGTCTCTTAAAGTCACGTATATATAGATAAAATAGTCAACTAGTCGTTAACACCGACCAATGAGATAGACAAAATTTTCGTCGTTATTGCCACGAAAGTTTGTCGCTATAGCGATGAAAATCCTAACTAGGTTAAATTAAGATTTTCATCGATATTGCGGCGAACGTTCGTGGCAATAGCGACGAAAATCCCGCCCTGTTTAAAAAAAATACGAAACTAGTGGAAGTGTGTAAAATTTTCGTGGAATAATCCGCCCATATGTAGTAGTGAAAGGAAGGACTTGGCAATTTCTCTGGTGGACGTAGCCCACACTGGGTGAAGCACGTAAATCTGTGTCTCTATTGTATTGTGTATCTTCTCTGTTTTCTTTCTGTATTTGTTTTATTTTATTGCTCCACGGTCCTGTTTTTCTAACAATCTAGTTGAGTAGGATACTTACAAATGTGAATTTCGAAGAACAAGCAAGTGGGACAAATATCAATCAAATGAGCATGCGAACATTAATTCAAGGAAACAAGAACATCTTAAGAAATACAAGCATGTTTTTAAAAGGCCAAGTATTAGCTGAATTGACAGGAAAGAAGAAACCAACTTAGTTGGATATCACAATCGAAGAACTCCAACCAACGGGAAGAACCGACTCGACCATGGGAAACAACTCAAAAACGACCAAGCTGAGTGCACTCCCTAAGATCAAAAAAAAAAAAAAAAATTGACCCCACAGAAACGGTTGGCCACCATGAAGATGCAATTAAAGAACAATAGAAGAAGATCGACCACCATATCAAGGATGATGCAAAGGTATTTTCATACGAATTTGATGTTATAACCAAGGCATGTGATTTAATGTCACCAATAGACGAATTAAAGTTCCCACCCCATTTCCCACCTATAAATATGGATGAAGGGTATGACTTTGCCTCATTGTTATTTACGCCAGAGCATTCAAGAAAGCAGAGCCTCGTAGTTGAAGTGACATACCCAACTATAGAACTTTATAAATTCACACCTGAGAAGAAAGAAATTATAGAGATGCCTAAAATGAGGGGACAAGTAATTGATTCCCCAGTCGAACCAAGAACAAAGGAAAAATTCGACAAAGAAAGCACAACATAATTGCAAGTGCGAATGCAGAACATTCACGGGTCGTGAATCGAAGAAATAGAGTGGTCTCGATAATGGCAGAATTTTAAGGCATGGGGAATGGAGAATGACAAGTGGAAGGAGGAAATGTGCAAGTTGGAATTCATCATTTTCTAGGAGCACCCCAAATTGCAGAATTTGACGGGTGGAAAGAGGAAGCTGCAAAGTTCCTCATATGTCATTATCATAGTGGATACATTTGTCTCAAGTACCCAGTTTCAATCATGAGAGGTTTGATCCATGGGATCACGAGAATACCACATGGGGGCACACTTGTGCCTAAAACCCTAAATACTAATGACTAGTTGCAGACCCTCACAGCTGGAACATAGGAAAAAGATTTGAAAGGGTTGCTAATTAACAGAGTAATCGACCCTTGTGCCAAGTGGACATGCATTATAGTTTCCCTATTCTTTACAGCAGTTGGTAGGGCTTCGGATGTGAAATTCATGATGTTAGAACCAATTGGAAAAATACTCTAGTCGGAAGCACAGTTCGATTGGGCCGAACATTTAGTTGTGTTAATCAAGAGAAATTGTGTCGATTTTCAAGAGTATGGGTGGGACATAAAATTCCGAACACTTCTAATATGGATCGTCATGAGTCAATTCGAACTTGTTGGGGAACCTGCATTCACTTTAAACCAGATTCTAACTATGAACAATTGCACTTCTTTTGCACCTAGAGTAGCTAGAACATCAGAGGCATCATCATCCAAGATAATATTTAAGTGTTGGGTGAATCATCTCAAGAATGTCTCCCTTAAATGGAGAATCAAAAAACACGTTCGTCGAGCCCTACTGCCTAGCACACACATTCAACTAGGGATCGACTGCACCAAACTGTGGTGTAGAATTAATGGAGGGCCGCCACCTGAAGAGTTAGCCAATCAACTAACGAAGTTCCAAATATTTTAAGAGTTGGATAGACAGCTAGGGTTCCAAACAACAATCCAACCTGATGTACTAAGTACAAAAGCAGTCATCTTAACACCTTTGATGGATGGTGAACAAGAAGAAGAAAGGGAAGCAGTGCTTTATACAGAGCCATTTGTTCAAAACCTGGATGGTGAAGCGAGTCCTAGAGTGAAGCAGACCCTGACAAAAAGAAAGCAACAAGAAAAAATGATTAAAGATAAGCAACATGTTAATGTTAATGTATTTTCTGATGATGTAGATATGTTGTGGAAGAAAACATTTCAATCAGATGTAACCCTCGACTTCAGTAATCCACAAATAGTATAGAAAATTTTCGACTTTACAAACAATTTAGCTGAGAGGGCTCAACAAAGAGAAAAGGAGCAAGCATTTACTGACAACATCTTAAAGTTAAGCGTTGGCCCACAATTTGAAGAAGTTATAGCCAACCTGAAAGAAAAGCACAAAAATGCAAAGAAAACCAGAGCATCTCTAAAGAAGCAAATTGAAACAAGATGGCAAAAGAAACAAAGGATGGATGAGCAGCAAGAACATAGCACAGGTTGATCGACTCCAATCGAGACACGTAGATCGAAGTTTGGTTTACCCGACCTCAATAAGAAATCAATTAAAAATAATTGATGCACGGGATGGGTCGACCTTATAAAATAATCTCCTCTACCAGGGCCAACACCAATCATTGAAGAAAAAACAACAATGAAGAAGTTAGGGAAGCAAAGAAAATAAATCAGAAGAAGCACTCAACAAATATCATCCGAGGAAAGAATTTCAAATAATAGCAACAAGGGAAGTGAGGAGCTCTCGGGGTTAGAGGAAATCAACACTAATATGCAGAATGGAACCACTAAGAAACCAAACATTTCAACAATTCCCGACTCGCACCAACCAGCAATTGAACCAAATCAAGCAAATCGGTCGGTATCAAATACATCATAACATACATGGGAAAATGGTACACACATCCAAGTATCAGAGCACAATCACCATGCATAAAAGACAACTAAGGCACAACCATTGAATAATCTCGACTCTCCAGCAAAAGCTCATCAAGAAATAAGCAAAGATAGTCAAAATCAGCAGACAAATTGAGAAAATCCTACTACTTTGAAAAGAGAACAAAAAGAAGAAATTGACGCATTAAACAAATCACCACCAAAAACTCCTTAAGTTAGATTGACATCACAGAGCAGTCCAACATGCCCGATCAAGGAAAGGATGAAAATGAAAATAAGAAAAATGGAAGTATACAGTCTGAATATGGACAACACAATAAAGAAAATCAAGGCAACAAAGAGTCTGAAGAAGGCCCTGATGGAGACAAAGAAGAAGGAAACAAACCATAACAGCAAAAGCTAACCAAGGAAAAGAAGAAGGCCACTACTACAAAGTCAATCACATTCACAACATTTAAACCAGTCGAGTCGATAGAACCGACAACAAAGACAGAATTCAACCCAACAATCACATCAGATGAACGAATAATTGAATTATACAATGAGGTATCCAAAGAAGCAACAAATATGTGGAAAAAGGCCTTGAGCGAAAGAACATGAATTAAAGCAAGAAGGATCAAGGAGAAACATGTACTAAAAAAAACACTTTACAAAACAACAATTGGGAATTGACAATCCGATAGAAGGATTTGATCCTCTTTTTGCAATGAGGAGTCTGATCCAAGCAGTCATATCCACACAGGAAAATAACTAGGCAGAAATCCAATACTTAAGGCAAGAAAATAAAAAGCTCAAGCAGATGCATAACATAGAAATAAGAGATAGTCAAACTGGGTTATCCCAACAGACAATAGTAATCTTGGAGTCCAAGTTGGAGAGATTTAAGGTGGTCCAAGAACAAGTCGAGTTGGCCAGCTCACAGGCAGCCACTCTAAGAATAGTACTCAACAATTGGTCATCATATTTTAATGCAACATACAACAAACTCAAAACGCATAAATCTGTAATCGTCAACCTGAAAAGAAAAAAGAAAAACCCCGACATTTTGCCACCGATGAAAAATCCAAACAGGTTATATCCATCCAGTTAGAGAAAGAAAAAGTGGTTGAGCTAGACCTAACACAACAAGAAAGAGAATGTTTGAAAGAAGCAAGTAAAGATCATATGATAATAGATCAAGCAGCAAGACACCTCGATGGAATAAAAGCGAAAACTGAGGAAATGAAGAAAAACTTCAACACTGAGTCAACCTTAGTAAATGAAGCACCCTTGAAAGAAAAGCTAGAACTTTTGAGACAGATGAAGACAATGAAGATAGAGGCTCAACATTCAGTCGAAGAATGGTGAATGTTCTCCAAGCATCTTCTACATTCGTCCCTATCCATTTATCAAACAACATTCAAAAGGATACCACATTCCCCTTCAAAACAATCGAACATACCATCGGCATACCGACAGGACTTCCACTTCTTCAATCATGCACCTTCTTAATCGAACATGCTTGTTTCCAGTCATCAATCCATAACCTCATAAGTAATCATTGAAGGATCTGAGGAATCTTATGATCCCACAAAAGTAACACCCCTACCATCTGATGTAAGAATGCACGAGTGGGAGGCCCCTTGGGATACAAATGAGTAGCTAGTGCAACCATCAAGAAAGCTATGAATCAGACAAATCATAGTAGGATCCGACATCAACATCCTCTATCTTCTTCTTCTTCTTTTTCTCTCTCTCATTCTCTTTTTGTAATAACCTCAAATATGACATAATAGAAAATTTTGTATTTTGTCACACTCCCCTCTTGCTTGGGATAAGCAAGGAATTGATGAGGGGGGAGATGTTGTAGGGGCTAGTCGGCCTTGCCGACTAGACTCAGCAGTCGACTAGCCAAGTCGACTGCAAAATTCGGTTAGAAAGTCAGTCGAACAGACAATTAAAGTCGACTGACCGAATAGTTAAGGAATGTAACCGACTAGTAATTATATATCACACATATATATACACTATCATGTAATGGAAATACATGGGTTGTTTTGGACATATATATATATAATAAAATTTATCGATGGTTCTCCCCCACTTGTCTATGCTCTTTTATATGTCTATGTGCTCTTAAATATAATGTTGTAGTGTGTAATTATTTATGTAAGGACCTGTTGGAAACCTTCTCGTACTTTCTCCTAGACTACAACAGGTGGCTCATAGCCTAGGAGTAGGTAGTGGAGCCTCGACCACATGTGGAAAAGTTTCCTTGGGAAATTATGTTTTGGTGATTATTGAACAGTATGGAGGTGAAGGTGGTGATCTTGCCTTAGTTAAAAAAGAGATGTACATGATCACTGAAGTGTGGATGGAAAAGACCATTTTGGGCATGAATATGTGCATTCTCATGGAGTAGACATGACAATTGGAATGATCACCCAACTATTTCAAGACTTGAGAGAATCCAATGTAGTTAACCATCACAAATTTGTTTGAAGTATTGATCTAGTAGTAGGTTTGGATGGTGCAACACTTAGACATTTTTTTTATCTTCTTGATGAAGGTATGATTGCAACAGCACTAGGAAACCATAGTAGCGTTGGAATTAAATTGTAGTTGTAGCAAAAGGTAGCAACAATAACAAAAACAACCAAGAGACATTGTTGGTAGAAGTTGGGCAAAGGCACTTTGTTCAAAGGAAGAATTGGAAAACGGGAAATTGCATAGAAATTATGGAAATGATAGTGTAGAGTAGTTGAAGAAGTTAATTTTCAATAGATGCATGGATCTAGGTAGAAAAAATTGAGGACAACAGATTCTTGAGGATGTTGATGGGAATGGACAAAAATTTTAGTGGGGGGTAATGTAAGGCCCTACCCTTCAGTGGATTTGGGCACCCCCACCACATGATCACCTCAATGGTCATTGACCAACATAGATGGACATAACAAAAGGTTAATGGATAGAAGAGTCGGTTTTGGGCACGTTGCATGATGGAAAGGTGCACCATGAATATGTTAGGCTCCCTTGCTCAAATTGGGGGCACCGCAAACCTTGGCATCTCACACTAGTTTGACTCACTAAGAGAAACTTGGAAGGGAACTTGGAAAGGAAAGGAAAAGTGAGTCTTATGGTAGATGACCCCCTCTCATACACATGTATGATGCATGACATACAATATTGTCTAATAGAACTTGATAAACTTGTATAGACTTGGGTGTTTAGGCTACATGTAGACCCAAGGATTTGGGCACTCCACACTTGGGGGTTGTGATAGATGGTAGAGTTCCTTAGGGAACAACAATCTATGAAGTGAAATTGTGAGATGCACTTGTTGGGTGCACATCCACCAGGCACACATCCATTGGGTGCACTTGTTGGGAACACCCTTTCCAGGTGCATTTGGGTGCACTTGTTGGGTGCATGGCACTTTGGGTGCAGCACCATTGGATGTTGGATTGTCTGTGGATAGATCATGAAGGGGGAAAAGGCACCATTGGACACAATCGAAGTTGGCAATGTGGGCACTTGGGTCCACCTTAGAGTAGAGGGGCTAACAAGTGCAAGTCGAGTCTCGTATAAAGGAGAAAAAATCAAAAGTGTTAAGGCATGAGAGAGGAGGTCATTCACAAGGAGTGTAAAGGAGTTAAGTTTAGGGTTGGAATAGTAGGGAAAATTGCATTGGCTAACTGAGAAGAAGAAGAAGACATGACCTGTAGGAGGTAGGCCTATAGTTTCTTTAGGGGTTGGATTATGAAAGTCTGTTGGGCAGTATGCAGGAGATAATGTTGCCTTAGAATCATTGTACATATGTAATAGACTTGCAGGCAGAAAGCAATAATTCCTTAGACTCATTGTACATCTATAATAGAGTTTAGGTAGAAGGTTTCAATTTCCTTGTCATATATCTGTAACACTCTTCATATAATAAAGTTAAGGCACATGTCTTGGGTGTCGCTTTCACATGTGTGTAGGACTAAGTCATGGTTGGACATGTTCCTACTATTGAACGATCATGGTTGAGTAGGACTTAGTTACATTTGACAAATTGTGGCTTAAGGTGAAGTTATCAGCAGATCTTAAGTGAAGAGGCATAATATGGTTGTAGTAGCCATAGGCTAGCCAAGTCATAATGGTTGAGGCAAGCTAGTGTTGCATGACCTATAGTTTTGAAACAAACTTGGGAGAAATTCAATCTTAAAAAGTAAATTTTGGGCAAACTATAGATCCATGACACCTACTCTCTTCAACCACATTCCCCAATTTCTCCAAATCCATAGCCTATCTTGATGACTAAATACTGTGCAACCAGTTTGAGGAAAGAAAAGCATTATTCACTCAAAATTTTCAAGTAAAATACCATTTGATTTCACTTATCATTGCTAATAGTAGTTTAAAAACTCCTAGTATCTTCTAAGCTAGTTTCATATTTGCAACTTCCTGCTAAAACCCATCCTATTCTGTATAAGCTTCTTTGAAGAAGCCAATGTGGGAAACACTTATATCTACAATTAACTCGCTTAGGAATTCTTTTTTGTCATTGATCAGCATAGATGGATATGATGGAAACCTTTGATAGCTATAAGAGTCTATTGTGTGCACCCTTGCACAATGGCAAGGTGCACCATGGACATGTTGGGTGCCCTTGCTTAGATTGGGTACACCACTGACATTGGCAGCTCACACTAGTTGGATGCACCAAGAGAAGCTTGGAAGGGAACTTGGGGAGGGGAGGTAAAGTGGGGGTTATGGAAGATGACCCCATCCAATATGCAAGTACGATGCATGATGGACAAGATTGGCATAGAGACATTGACTAGTGTTTATAGACTTGTTGTGTTTGGGCTACATGTGGACTCAAGGAGTTGGGTGTTAAAAACTTGGGGGTTGCAATGGATGGTAGAAGTGCCTTTGAGCACAAGCATCTGTGGAGCGAAATCATGGGATACCCTCATTGCGTCCACATCCACCGAGCACACATCAGTCGTGCACACATCCATGGGATTCACTTGTTGGTCGTGTCATTCTCGAGCAAAATTGGGTGCCTTGGGTGCACTTGTTGGGTGCGTGGCACTTTGGGCACAACACCATTGGACATTGAACAATCAGAAAACAACTCATGAAGGGGGCAGAGACACCATCGGGCATAGTGGAAGTTGGAAATGTGGGAACTTGAGTCCACCTTAGAGTGAAGAGGCTTTCAAGTGAAATGAAAGTCTCATATGAAAGAAGGATACCTCAAAAGTGCTAAGGCATACGAGAAGAAATCATTCACAAAGAGTGTAAAGGAACACTATGATAGTAGGGTTAGCACAATAGGGTAAATTTCATTTCTTGAGTGAGAAGAATAAGAATGCATGACCTATAGGAGGTAGGCCTATGGTTGCTTTAGGGGTTGGATTGTGCAAGTTTGTTGGGCAGTAAATAGAAGGAAATATTGCCTTAGACTCGTTGCACATCTATAATAGAGTTGCAAACAGAATTTTGCAACTCACTTGTTGTATATTTGTAACATTCTTCATATAATACAGTTAAGGCACTTTCCTTGGGTGTTTCTTATAAATGTGTGTTGTGGACTCTTTATGTGTTGGATGTTATTGTTCCTTGATTCTCTTTGTGTCGGTTAAATATTAAAATATTGGTTAAGTGTTAAAGTATAGTTGGGATGTTTTAAAGGCTACAATCCAAGACGTGTGCCTACTATTGAAAGAACTAGGTTGAGTAGGGCTTAGTTGCAATTTGACAAATTATAGCTTAAGGTGGAGTTATGGGTAGACCTTAAGTGAAGAGGCACAATTTGGTTGTAATAGGTGTTGGTTGGCCAAACTACTTCAGCCAAGGCAAGGTAGTGCTACATGACCTAAGGTATCAAAACTGACTTGGGGAAAATTAAATTTGCAACAGAAAATTTGGGCAGACTATAGCTTCATGATAGATAGTATTAGAGCATACTCATCACCACTTTCTAAATGAAAGGTGGTATCAAAGCTAATTTTGAGAAGTGATATTAGAGCATTCTTCATCACAATGGAATGAAATTGAGCCAAAGTAGAAGGATTTGAGATGAGTTGGTAGGCAACCACAAGAGTGGCTTGAAGACTAGAAAATGCAAACCTAGTTCCTTGTTGCAGTAGGCAGTAGTTCATTCGCATAGAATGATGAGTTCTCTTGTTGTTTCATGAACATTACAGGCTTGAGGCAACAAGGTGAACCAAGTCTTCGAGTATTGGGAAGGATTTTCATATGTGCCTAGAGATTTGACACATTTTTGGGTCGTGACATGGAAATCACAGAGAAATATTCTTGGAAGACCAAGCTGGAAGTCATGGCCATGGACTTCTAGCATTAGAATCAAGAGATCTGCCAATTTTACCAATTGCATGTGGCAAAGTTGGAGCAAACTATTGCATGGGTTAAAGCTTGGGTTTAAAATTTTATGACTTTGACAGACCAAGTAGAGACTTGGGTGCTACCTAATATGGTATTGTTTAGGAACAATGATGCCCAAGATGAATGCAACATTACTGCAAGGAAGAAACCAAAATTTCCTAAGTTTAGAGGTAAGAATGTCGCTTGTTTCCTTTGTTACCATAATCACTTTTCCATGGATTGTTCTTTGAATAATAATTTGAAGAAATCCAAGTGAAACCAACTTTGAAGGTGAATCCAACAGCCTTGGGAGAAACCCAAGTATATCATACTTCAAAGGAAACATTGGATATTTTTGGTCCCTTGACAACAGGTTTAGGAAAGTTTGAGTAAAAAGGTCATGAACGTGGTTTGCAAAGTGAAGACATCAATAGTCTTTGTTTCATTAATGCATTTATTAGTGGGTCGAAGGTGGCAAGCTTGGTAGACATTGGTAAAACTGATAGTTGTGTAAGTGAATGGACCGCTACAACACTTCATCATAAGCCTAGAGCAGCATGGCTACATTCAAGGTGGTGAACTCATTAATGAAACTAGCAGCGGGAGTAGTTTGTTCTGCATATTTGAAGGTTAGGGAATGGTTTGGCAATTTGGACTTAACAGTGGCACCACTGGATCACCATACAGTCATCTTGGGGAAAGACTTTATCAAAACTTTCCAAAGGAATTCCCATGCCCCGTGATAATTTTTTATGTTCTTATATCAAACCAAGACTTATGGTGTGCTTATGATGACTAGAAAGAAGTTGGGAAGGATGCTAAAAATATCAATCGTGAAGTTGATTAAGGCATCTAGTCAATCCACAAACATGCCTTGTGTTGTTGCATAACAACAAGAAGAGATGGTTTTGGGGAAAGAATCCTTGGGTGCCAAATAAGGTGAAGACCATACAAAGAGTAGGTTGGTAGCATTAGAGAGTTCAGTGGAGTCGGTCTTGAAAAAGAATGAACAATTGTGCACTTTAAGGAACCGGAAGTAAGACATTGGAGACAAGGCTAAACTTGCACAAATAGTAGATATGGATGTATTTGGAAAAGACACTCACAAAGAAATAACTTGTTGCACACATAATTGTGCACAAGAAGAGACAAATTAAATGGACGCCTTGTTTTCGATGAAAATTAGTCTAATTGTTGGGGTTGAGCAGTGTATTGAGGAACTCACTCAACAAGACTCTCAGTTGGACATAGAAGTGGGAGATGGATATTTCATTGATTGTGGTGTAGCTAACATTGTAGATTTTTGCATATTAGTTAGGGGTATCCATGGTTTCTAGTTGACAATAGACCAGTTAGAAGAATTGGGTTGTAGATTGTCAGGAGGTAGTTTTGAGATACTTGATCATGAAGCACAAGTCTGACACTTTGGTTGGTGGTGGCCATGGAAATTATTGGTCATATTCTTTACTCTAACAAGTCTCAATACATATCATTGCCTACGAGTAGGTAGTGGAGCCTAGAGCACCTATGGAAAAGGTGCCTTGGAAAATTACGTGTCTTGTGTGCACTTGTTGGGCATGTGGCACTCTCAGCACAACACCAATAGACATTGGACAAGTCATGAAGGGGGTAGAGGCACCATTAGGCACAATCAAAGTTGGAAATGTGGGCACTTGGGTCCAGCTTAGAGAGAAGGGGCTTGCAAGTGCAAGGCAAGTCTCTTATAAAAGGAGGATGCCTCAAAAGTTTTAAGGCATAAGAGAAGAAATCATTCACAAAGAGTATAGAGGAGATCTAGGATTGTACTAAGTTTGGGGTTGGCATAGTAGGGAAAATTGTATTGGTTGAGGGAGAAGAAGAAGAAGATGGGACCTATAGAACGCAAGCTTGTGGTTGTTTCAAGGGTTGGTTTTTGCCAGTCTATTAGGCAATAGGAATAAGGCAATATTACCTTAGATTCTTCGTACATTTGTAATACAGTTGCATGCATAAGGTTGCAACTCCTTTGTTGTATATCTGTAACATTTTTAATATAATAAAGTTAAGGCACTTGCCTTGGATGCCACGTATACATGTGTGTTGTGGACTCTTTATGTGTTGGATGTTACTATTCATTGCTTTGCTTTGTGTTATCAAAGTATTGAAATATTGACTAAGTGTTAAAGTATTGTTGTTAAAGGCCATGGTTGGACGTGTGCCTATTTTTGAATGAAATTGATTGAGTAGGACTTGGTTGCATTTGATAGATTGTAGCTTAAGGCAAAGTTGTGGGCAGACCTTAAGTGAAGAGGCATCGTATGGTTGTATTTGGTGCAAGTTGGCCAAGCCCCTACGGTCAAGGCAAGGTAGTGTCACATGACCTTAAGTGTCGAAATTGACATGGTGAAACTCAAGTTAGAAATGAAAAGTTTAGGTGGATTGTAGGTCTGTGACATCCACCATAAAACCAACGAAGACATTGTAAAGCATGAAGCATAAAAAACCAATAATCTAGGACTTATTGATTAAACATAACATATATGGATCCATATTATTCAACATAACATAAATACATAACCTCCATTGTACATGGATGGAGAAGGGGGCAAAGCCACTACTCCTACTCTAGAATCTCATGCACCCCTTTAGCTTCCAAGAACTCAAATGACTCCAATATGAATGATAGATTAAGAATGGTGTTAATGATTCCTAAGACTCCTAATATCTAAGATTCTAAATGCTACTTGGAGTCCAAGAATCTCCACTCAACTATTACTTCAATATCTCCTAATCCATATTGCCATTAAATCATTATTGCATAAAGTCCCACTAATTATCTCATAACTCGGAGTCATAAAGTCCCTCTAGCAACTGCCTCTTATAGGTAGCAATCCGTTCCTACACGGATATGGAGAATTTTAGATGCACAACTCTAATACCATGTCAAAATTTCACATCTGCATGATACATATATCTTCACTCAAAGAATTTGTCCTACAACTAAAATAGAAAGACATAAACATCAATCAAAGCTTCTGATTTGTATAAGCAAACATGTTGAATGGAAAACTCAAGAGTGTAAACACCACATAAAGAGATGATATCATCCCTGCAAAAGATGAAATCCAATATACACCAACAATAGCATGAATACAGTGGACATCAAGTTGAAATTGTGTAACAACAATCATTATTTTCTCATTAACACATAAGAAAAATACAATATCATCCTCAAGGAACTACATTGGTTTCTATCAAGCCTTAGGCACTCTACTGAAGCTCAATGTATATAATCCTAACTAGTAATCAAACTTAACACGAGGGAAAAGTGGTTATAAAACTTAATTACTACCAATATCTCTTACACATTCTTCCATTAAAGAAATTTATCATAAATGTATAAAGAACCTGTCATAAATCTGCCACAACTACATAAGAAAAATCTAGCATAACTATCATATAATCTATCATAACCTTACATTGATTAAAAATAAAAAAATGTCAAGCATCGTAACTATAAATAATTTGTCATAGTGGTGTAAGGAAATATCACTCAACATAACATATCAATCCTATAAGGAATCCCCTCTAAGACTCTTATGTGCTTTTCAAAAGAGTATGGAACAACAAAAAACTAACAAATTATACCATTATTAAAAATACAAAAAAAATCTATCAATCAAAATATTAAATTAACGCTGGTTTATAGTATATTGTATAAGTTATTAATCATCATATTTACCTATATGTTTTTTAGGTTATTAACCTCTAAATGGTTTATAGTATATTGTATAAGTTATTAATCATCATATTTACCTATATGTTTTTTAGGTTATTAACCTCTAAATCATTACAAATGTTTTCAAGTATATTTTCATAAGAATAAATGACAAAACTCTATTTAGTATATTTAACCAATATAAAGTATAATTTTGCTAAATCATTACAAATGTTTTCAAGTATATTTTCTTAAGAATAAAGGACAAAACTTTATATAGTATATTTAACTAATATAAAGTATAATTTTGTAGAAAAACTTACTACGAATAAAATTATAAAAAAAATTATAAAAATATCATATGAAAACTCAGATTTAATAATAATAAAAAAAATGATTGAAATGCGGGGCTATTGTTATAATAAAAGTAGTTTTTGAGCACCAAATAAGTAATTTATATGTTATTATAAATTGTAGATTTAATTAAAAAATATGGTTGAAATTTGGAGCTATTAATCAGAGAACTCACACACAAAGAAACACGAAGAACATACAAAACAGCTTGTCTATTGCATTAGAGGCATGAGTATTTATACAGTGGTGAGATGAGCTCCATCGTTGATTAGTTTCAAGATCAATGGCTAGAATTGCTTCTTTTAGACGTTTCTGGTTCTTTCAAGAGTTTACCGAAGTCGATGCAGTCGGTGCATTTATTGCAAGCTTATCTCTATCAACTATTGGACTAGTTGTTTAATTAATTTCTAACACTCCCCCTTAATTAAACAACCTTTACAACACCTATATTATCTCTACATATTACAAACTTAGCCTTCCCAAGAGGCTTGTAAATATATCTACAGCATTATCATTTGTGTTGCAATACAATACATCAATTTCATTTGACTGTATTTATTCTCTTACAAAATGATAGTGTGTCTCAATATGCTTTGACCTAGCATGATACACTGGGTTGTTTGCCAGTTTGATGGAACTTTGGTTGTCACATTGGATGATTGTTGGTACTTTTTGTTTTTCTCCAACATCTTCAAGTATCCTCCTTAGCCAAATTGCTTCACAGGTGGCAGTGCATAATGCTTTGTACTCAGCTTCAGTTGATGACAAAGAAACAATTGGTTGTTTCTTACTACTCCAGGACATGATCTCTTATCCAATACTGAATGCATATCATGTAGTAGTTTCCTGTCATCTGGATCTCCTACCCAATCAGAATCTGAGAAACCTGTCAACTCAACATCAAAATCATTAGTATACTCAACACCAAAATCAATAGTCCCTTTCAAATATCGAAGGACTCTCTTGGCAGCTTTCCAATGATTCTCATGAGGCTTAGCCATAAATTGGCTAAGAATGCTAATTGAATATGCAATATCTGGCTTGGTTGTGGTGAGATAATTTAGACTTCCCACCAATTGTCGATACAAAGTACCATCCACTTCTTTTGAGTCATCATTATTGCTGATCTTAACATTTTGTTCTAATGGAGTAGATATTGGCTTACATGTGTTCATATTAAACCTCCTGAGTACCTCCTTTGTATATTTG
>ML817692.1:0-27751 GCA_009831015.1 Picea engelmannii | reverse complement strand
CTTCCTTCTCTTATCGTGTCACCTTTGTAAATCCTTCAATCCTATCCCAAGTTGTTCTTAAGGGGGGATGTTAGGATATTTAGACACTTAGGAGTTAGTTAAGATCAACTTGGTCTAATGTGTCAATAGGTTAAAGTGTGTTTCTTTAGTATGCATTAGTATGCATTTGTAGTTAGGAAATCTAATGGTCACAATATGTTCCCGACATAGAGTGATCTGACAACTCATATTCTCCTCGACCTTAATGACTACATTGATCTGTGGCTTAACACCCGATTGTTCCATGATCTCTATTTAAAGAGAATGGAAGGTCATTTGTCGATGATCAATTGTGAGAAACTCTCTTTTAAATATCTCTATAATATTTTCTTTTGCATTAATAAATTTCTCCAAGTGGCCACATTGGTTGGGGCCATGGATGTTTCCCCACATGGGTTTTACCATGTAAAAACATTGGTGTGTTTGATATTTCATCTAGTTTTGTGAGTGGTTACTGAATGTGTTCGTCCTCTATTGAAACACACACTACCAATTAATATTATCATTGTTTACTTTAATGAATGCATGATTAAGTGGACCTCCACTATCGTAACCTTCTTCCCATAAGTATGCATCACAACAAATAACCATTTTTTCATGGACCATTTCTTTGGATCCAAAACTGATGTAAAGGACATATTTTGTCACAATGAGAATATTAATACTCCATGATATGAATTAACTCATAGTATAGATTTAAATATGAGAACAATTGGCATAATGATATATTTCATTTAAGTGCTTGCGCTCACAACTATATGCATCAACTCTCAACACTTCATGGCATGTATTAACTCATGATATCTACGTATAAAAGGTGTTACCCCCTCTAGGCTAGGGGTAACTAAGGATATGTTGTCTTGAGGCTTGAAGGTTGAAGACATGGAGTGTTGAGAGCCAAATGAACAGACATATCCTCTCATCTCACCACACATCTTCATTTGATCGACAACAACAGTGACCACTACACCAGCTTATCCAATAGAGGACAATAGGTCTTGCTTCATGTGGTAACAAGTATGGTCTCATGTTAAGCGTCATTTTAATAATTAAAGCATTTGAATCAGTTGCAAAGGGTCCTTTCTTGATTATGAAAATGTTTGCCTGAAAATTATGCCTTTTGCCTCATTTCACCTTGGTGGTTGACATAGTTTCCTAGTAAGTGGGTCACACTCGTGAAAAGGGTTGCTACTAGGGGTATCCTTGAAGTGTCATCATGCCATTCTCGCACATACGTATCATTTTCCACAGACCCTCACCTTTTGGGTTTTCAGGCTTATTGACCCCAAAAAGGGTTTGTACCTCATTTCATGGGAAGAAGGGGCTAAAGGCCCAGAAGTATTGTAGTTGGAAAAAGAAAAAAACCATAGATTATCCTCTGGATGCTTTCCCTAAGGTCCTGAGAGCAATGAAACACTTCTCCACAAAAAATTCAAGGACCTTTTAAAAAATAAAAGACATAATCAATACATGTCCCGCTTGTTGAGGGAATGAATCTGTGGCGTATTTTACTTTCCTTGCACATGGCACTCAATGTGTTCTTAGCTTCAAGTGGCATTTTCACATGGCACTCAATGTGTTATTTTTTTACTCTAGGGATTAAAAGGGCTTACACCCCTAGATGAGTAACAAACCCTAGCTCATAAAAAACAGACTCCATAACCCAATAGACAAGGCACTAATCTTTTACAATGCAGATTGAATATTATGCATTGGTAAACGTGATATCAAGGAGATTGAATTGTTCAGTTTTGGAATTTGATTTTACTTGCTTTAAGCTATATTGTGCTCTAAGGGTGTCTTGATTAGCCAAGTGATCTAGATCTTGTAATAAACTTTAAGCTATAGCCAATGGGGCTTGAGAAAAATTGATGCAAGAGCATCGCCAGCAAAGCGCAAGCGGAGGACAGCTGGATACGCACCAACACGCATTTTGAAGATGTTTTGAAATTTAAAGATGAAACATTAATGTAATATTTGGAAGGTTGTAATTACTCTTAAATGTTTTGGGGATTGTAACGCAGATCTTGAGCGTTGCTCTCATCTGTTGATTGTAGGCATTTAATGCAATAAATATAAAGTAGTTGTAGACTTTAATTTCGATAAGATAGCTTAGAGTTGTAGGAGGGAAAACTCAAGAAATCTCCCTCGTAGATGTATTGTATGATTCATTATTCTCATTGTATGAGTAGAAGTTGTAGAGCAAGAGAGCAGAGAAGAGTAGAGACTGCAGAAGTTGTATAAGCAGATAGTTGTTGCTATAGAACCCATGTACCGAAGCACTTGAGTTAATATAAGAATGCTTTGACTCAATCTCATGGTGTTGTTATGGTTATTGTTTACATCTATTGAATGGTATGTTTATTGTTTGCTTATATCCTCTGTTATGCATTTGTTTCAATGCTTTTATGTGTATGATTTCATGTTGAATGTATGAAGTCTGTGAGAGGGAGAGTATGAGTTTCAATTTCTTCTCGTCCTGAGAATTCCTACACGGGGTGTAGTGGAGGTCCGCAAGGAGTGCGTTGACGAGATTCTGGGTTTTACCTCAGAAAATATCAGGAGAGATAGAGTTGTTCTTATACCAACAGAAGTGCAAATATAGCATAGAGTCATGCAAGGTGTGCGCAGGCCAGGTTGAAGTCTTAGACTTTTCCAACCCAAGGAAGCGGTTGAAGAACTTCTGCCGCAGGGAGTGCGCAGAGTGGGAGTGTTTGGATAATCGGAGATTATCGTGAAGGTCGCAAGGAGTCTGTGCAAGAATACCTTATAACCTTTGAGTTTGCAGCAGAGGCCAAGCTCAGGAGGAAAGACGCCAAGTTATTTTTCCAAGAGGCTTTGGGAACCTGAACGGACGGTTGAAATTCTCGGAGGGAGAAACAACGATTTTTCATAGACCGTTGGATCCAGTAGATCAATGGGGAGGTTAAGACCGATTGTCTTCCAACACTCGCAAGCTCAGGAGAGATAGCAGTTGTTAGATCTGGATCAACGAGAGTCGTTGATTTGTGATTGGAGTTTTGGCATTTCGGGAGTCGGGAACGTGGAGGAAACGACAACCCGGAAGTCGCGAGTTGCGAAGTCCCGACTTCGCGAAACAAGAATCTAAACCGTCAAATCGTGGGAGGCTTAGGACCATTGATCCGTGGTAAAGAAGTTGTGAGTTCGAACTTCGGGAAAAGGGGAGAAGAGTTGCATTGTGAACTCACGAGTCGCGAAATCGTGACGCACTTGGAAGTGAGACCCCATGACTTGACTGGAGGCCATATGGTTTAAGCATAAGGGAGGAGCTTGTGGACCATTAGCCCATTTCAGGGTTTCAGGAATCGGAGGAGTTGGGGCGACTCGCAGCAGGAATCCCGAAATCGCGAAACACGAAGTCACATTCTTGAATATGCCTTTGGATTAAGTTAGTGGTCACGCCAGTGGTCATGTGGATTAGAGTTTAGTGCCTAGTGCTTGTTCACGCAAGCGTAACTTCTAGAAGGACCTGTGGTTTTATATGCATTGAAGTTTCCAGTGAGAACTAAAGAGCCATTTCGGCTCAGAGGAATAGGAAGATCCAAAGACCGGGAGGTCATGCAGACCCTACTGAGGTGGGGGTTTGCGTCAGGTGGTATCAGAGCTTACAACTTTTGTTTTCTGTAGAGGGAAGATAGAGGATAGTTGTGATTTGAATTCTGCATGGATAGATTGAAGCAATGTCGTCGAGAAGACGTCAAGAGAGACCCATGCTCGATCCAGCCGTGGAAAGGGAAATGGGAAAACTTTGTGCTCGATTGGATGCTATGGAGACAGCACATAGGTGAACACCTGATACTGGAGATATCAGTGAGGCCAAAAGTGAAAACGAAACTGGAGTCGAAGAAGAATTTGTAGCCGAAGATGATGCAGAAGAACGTCTAGTCAAAGTTGTTGCAAGAATAGGTGCCAGAGTAAAAATGGACATCTCGATGTATGAAGTCAACTTAGACATTGAGGAGTTGCTAGATTGGTTTAGAGCTCTGGATAAATATTTTGATTATGAGGATATCGAAGAAGAAAAGAAGGTAAAGCACGTTGTCACTAGACTGAAAGGGCATACAACATTGTGGTGGGATGAACTGCAGGCTGACAGGCGTTGCAAAGGCAAACAAAGAATCAAAAGCTGGGATAGGATGGTCGCCAAGATGAAATAAAAATTCATACCCAGGGATTACCAAATTAATTTGTTTTGAAGAATGTAGAATTTAAGACAGAAAGGGATGACAGTGAAGGAATACACTGAGGAATTTTACAGGTTAAACATCAGAGTTGGTCATTGCGAGAGTGATGATGAAAAAGTTGTCGGATACATGAATGGCTTGAGATATGAGATTCGAGATGAGATGAGCATGGTGATAATCAGAAATGTAGAAGATGCTTATTAGATTGATTCAAAGGCAGAAGTGAAATTGGCCCGAAAGCAAGGTCAAAGGGGCAAAGGTAGAAGTCAGAGTAGAGGCAAAGAAATTGCCCAGGACATAGTACAGAAGCCCAAGGATGAAGAAAAGAAACCTCATAACCACCCAGAAAGGGGAGGAAGCTCACAAGAAGGGCATTATGCTGATAAGAACACTTTTCCTCGAGCAAGAGGAAGAGGAAGAGGCAGAGGAGGTAAAATAAAGTGTTTTGTTTGTGGAAATATCAGACACAAATATTTTGAATGTCCTGATAGAAAAAGAGATGGAGGAGGCGAAGCTCACATTTTAGAAGTGCAAAGGAGAAATGTTGAAGCAGAAGATGTAGAAGGCGGAAGATCCTCAATGATGAGAAAAAATCTCTTGAAACCAGAGAAAGAGATAGAGAATCCAGTCCAGAGGAACAATTTATTTAGGACTGCTTGCAAGACCAATGATAGGGTATGCAAGGTGATAGTTGACAGTGGAAGTATGGATAATCTAGTATCCACAGAGATGGTGGAAAAACTAGAATTGGAGACAGTTGCACATCCAAGCCCATACAAAGTTTCGTGGTTGCAAAAAGGACATCAGGTAACAGTCACTAAATAGTGTTTAGTTGAATTTAAGATAGGGGGATATAGAGATGAGATTTTATGTATTGTTATTCCCATGGATGTCTTTCATATTTTATTGGGGAGGCCTTGGCAATACGACATGAATGTTATTCATGACGGAAAAAAGAACACATACACCTTGGAGAAGAATGGTAGGACGCATATGTTGCTACCAATTGAATACAAGAAGGTGAAAGAAGAAATAAGCAATACTATACTTCTCATGAGTGAGAAGGAACTTCTTGATGAAGTCAAGAAAGATGAAGAAATCCAATTTGTTGTGGTGAGAAAACCTAGAGTCATCTTGACCAGTACCTCAATAGATGATCTACCTAAGGAAATTCAGGAACTGCTGGAGAATTTCGTTGATACAGTGGTGGAACATTTACCTTGTTCGTTGTCACCCGTCAGAAGTATAAGCCATCACATTGACCTTATACCAGGAGAAAGTTTACCGAACAAAGAAGCGTACAGATTGACGTCACAAGAGAATGAGGAGGTTAAGAAGCAAGTCCAGGATTTGATGGACAAAGGGTTTATTAGGGAAATATTGAGTCAATACGCTATGCCAACAGTGTTAAGTGCAAAGAAGGATGGTGGATGGATAATGTGTACAGACTCGAGGGCTATAAACAAAATCACCATCAGGTATAGATTTCCTTTATCCAGGATGGATGACTTGATGGATTGCTTGAGTGGAGCAAAGTTTTTTTCAAAAATTGATTTGAAGAAAAGATATCATCAGATTAGAATGAGGGAAGGTGATGAATGGAAGACAACATTCAAGACGAATGAAGGGTTGTATGAATGGCTTGTCATGGCATTTGGCTTGACAAATACGACAAGTACTTTTATGAGATTGATGAACGAAGTCTTGAAAGATTTCATTGGAAAATTTGTGATTGTGTATCTTGATGATATATTGATCTTCAGTAAGACTGAGGAAGAACATTTGAGACATTTAACTCTAGTAATGAGAAGGTTGTAGCAAGAGAAGTTGTTGATAAATTTGAAGAAGTCGTCTTTCATGAAGACAGAGCTTATTTATTTGGGTTTTGTGATCTCTTCGAATGAGTTGAAGATGGATCCTGAAAAGGTAAGAGCAATCAAAGAATTGTCGTCGCCAAGGAATATCTTTGAAGTCAGAAGCTTCCATGGATTAGCCAGTTTTATAGGAAGTTCATCAGGAATTTTAGCGGAATTTTTGCATCAATGATGGACACAGTCAAGAAAAGACATAAATATTTTCATTGGATAGAGGAAGCAAAGAAAATTTTCAAGTTGTTAAAGGAGAAGATAACTGGACAACCAGTTCTGGTTCTGCCAGATTTCAGTAAAACGTTTCAAGTGAGATGTGATGCAAGTGGATTTGCGATTAGAGAAGTCTTAAGTCAAGACAATAGACCAGTTGCATACTTCAGTGAGAAGTTGAATGATGCCAAGAGGAATTATTCCATGTATTATAAAGAGTTTTATGTAGTCATACAAGCACTGGAGAAATGGAGGCACTACCTGGTTCTGAAAGAGTTTGTTTTGTATAGCGACAACCAGGCCTTACAGTTTATAACCAGGCAGGAGAAACTAAACCAGAAACATGCAAAATGGGTTGAATTTATGCAGAACTTTACTTTTGTTATAAAGCACATTTTTGGAAATGCTAACAAGGTTGTTGATGCATTTAGCAGGAAATGTTTGATTCTGCAGGAGTTGCGTGTGAAGACCTTAGGTTTTGATAGCCTTCAGGAAATGTATAGAGATTATTCAAATTTTAAGGACGCTTATGAAGCATGTGAGAATCATGTTCTAAGAGATAGGAGCCAATGGATTAAATATTTAATTCAGGATGGACTATTATTTAAAGGAAATTGGTTGTGTATCCCAAAGAGTTCTATGAGAGAAAACCTTTTGAAGGAAAAACATAGTGGGGGATTGGCTGGACATTTCGGCCATGAAAAAACATTTGCGCAACTAAACAATTTGTATTATTGGCTAGGGATGAGGACATATGTCAAGACGTTTGTCAACAGATGTAGAATTTTCCAGCACGCAAAGGGGAAAAGACAGAATACAAGGTTGTATCAACCATTGTCGGTACCAGAGAAGCTATGGGATGTGGTAAGCATGGATTTTTTGTTAGGACTGCCAAGAACACAGAGAGGTTGTGATTCCATATTTGTGGTAGTAGACAAATTTTCAAAAATTGCACATTTCATTCCATGCCAGAAAACCAGTGATGCAACACACATTGCAAATTTGTTTTTCAAAGAAGTTGTTCAACTTCATGGTTTACCCAAGAGTATTGTTTCAGACAGAGATACCAATTTTGTTGGTCATTTATGGAGGACACTATGGAAAAATTTGGGGACAAATCCATCTTTTAGCTCAGCATATCACCCTCAGACGGATGGACAGACTGAGGTAGTAAATCAAAGTTTGGGAGACTTGTTGAGGAGTTTAGTAGCTGAACATCATAGTCAGTGGGATCAGATTTTTCCGCAAGAGGAATTTGCATATAATGACTCACCTAACCAGAGCACAAGACAGAGCCCGTTCCAGATAATGTATGGAATGCAGCCAAGAGGAGTATCCGAGTTGAGAGACTTAGAGCAGAATGAATTTAAGAGTGTTGGGGCGGAATATTTTGCAGCAGAGATGCAGAAGCTCCACAGTAAGATTAAAGAGCAGTTGCAGAGTTCCAACTAGGAATACAAGCGTAGAGCAAATCAGCACAGAAGAGAACTTCGATTCGAAGTGGGAGATTTGGTCTTAGCACATCTAAGAAAAGAAAGATTCCCAAGGGGAACATATAACAAGTTGAAGATGAAGAAGAAAGGGCTGTGTAAAATATTGCTAAAATTTGAGGCAAATGCTTATGAGATAGAATTTCCAGATGATGGGGGCATATCACACATATTCAACGTAGTAGATCTGTACCCTTACAGAGCAGATGAAGCAAGAGGAGAAGAGAATCAAAAGGAAGTTCAGTGGGTCAAACAGATGCATGTAGCTGAAAATCCACAGATGGAAAAGATCATTGATCAAAGAGTTGGCAAGAAGACTCGGAAGAAGACATATTTTTAATATTTGATCAAGTCGAAGGGACACCCGATTGAAGATGCCAGTTGGGAAAGTGAAGCAGATATCCATAAACATGGACAGACAGTGCATGAGCTCATGGACAAGAGCCCATGAATTTTTCAGCCAGAGGAGTATGATGCAGGAGCATTGCCAACAAAGCGCAAGCGAAGGACAGTTGGATACACACTAGCGCGCATTTTGAAGACGTTTTGAAATTTAAAGATGAAACATTAATGTAATAGATGGAAGGTTGCAATTACTCTTAAATGTTTTGGGGATTGTAACGCAGATCTTGAGCGTTGCTCTCATCTGTCAGTTGTAGGCATTTAATGTAATAAATATAAAGTAGTTGTAGACTTTAATTTCGATAAGATAGCTTAGAGTTGTAGGAGGGAAAACTCAAGAAAGCTCCCTCGTAGATGTATTGTATGATTCATTATTCTCATTGTATGAGTAGAAGTTGTAGAGAAAGAGAGCATAGGAGAGCAGAGAAGAGCAGAGACTGTAGAAGTTGTATAAGCAGCTAATTGTTGCTATAGAACCCATGTACCGAAGCACTTGATTTAATATAAGAATGTTTTGACTCAATCTCATGGTGTTGTTATGGTTACTGTTTACATCTATTGAATTGTATGTTTATTGTTTTCTTATATGCTCTGGTATGCATTTGTTTCAATGCTTTTATGTGTATGATTTCATGTTGAATGTATGAAGTCTGTGAGAGGGAGAGTATGAGTTTCAATTTCCTCTCGTCCTGAGAATTCCTGCCCGGGGTGTAGTGGAGGTCCGTAAGGAGTGCGTTGACGAGATTCTGGGTTTTACATCAGAAAATCTCAGGAGAGATGGATTTGTTCTTATACCAACAGAAGTGAAAATATAGCATAGAGACATGCAAGGTGTGTGCAGGCCAGGTTGAAGTCTTAGACTTTTCTAACCCAAGGAAGCGGTTGAAGAACTTCTGCTGCAAGGAGTGCGCAAAGTGGGAGTGTTTGGATAATCAGAGATTATCGTGAAGGCCGCAAGGAGTGCGTGCAAGAATCCCTTAGAACCTTTGAGTTTGCAGCAAAGGCCAAGCTCAAGAGGAAAGACGTCGATTTATTTGGCCAAGAGGCTTTGAGAACCTGAATAGACGGTTGAATTTCTCGGAGGGAGAAACATTGATTTTACATAGACCATTGGATCCTATAGATCAGCGGGGAGGTTAAGACCTAGTGTCTTCCAACACTCACAAGCTCAGGAGAGATAGCAGCCATTAGATCTGGATCAACTAGAGCCGTTGATTTGTGATTGGAGTTTCAACATTTTGGGAGTCGGGAACATGGAGGAAACGGCAACTCGGAAGTCACGAGTTGATCTAAAAATGAAGAAGACTTGAAAAACTTGAATAAATATTGCAAGTGAAATGTTATGTGTTTAAAGCAACTGGATCAATTTGCAACACATAATTAAGGATTACTTATGTATAAATACACATAGACAGCAGCATAAAATCATTGAACATCAGACATAAACACAGCAACTTGATAAAGGAGTTCACCCCACTCCAGGCTACATCTCCTGGTCCAGCTTCCAATGGATCATTATTATTAAATTGCTCAAAGTGCTCAAAAACATGCCTTACAATGCTCAAAATGACAAACTGATTGCTCCAATGGCTCCGCAGCGTCCCAAAACCCCTATCTGGGCTCTTTCAGCACCTGAAATGGTCGAAAAATGAAGAAGATAGCCTTCTTGAAATCTCCCTCTTCAACTTTGTTGTCTCTGGTTCTACAAATCGCACCCTTGTGCTTCAAACCTAGCACACACGCTTATTTAAGCGTAAAAACTTGGCACCGGGCGCAACCGCGCCAACGGTGCAAACCGTAGGACGGTTAAGGCGCCTCCAGCCCCTAACCGCCTCGGCATTCGGTCATATGGCCCATGCGACCTTGGGCTGGGCGCAAAAATGGTTTAACCGTTCAAACGGTATAACTCCCGCGCCATTGGTCAAACCACAGGGTATTCGTATTAACCATTGGTTAGAGTTTAAACCCCGCGCGCATATTATACAACGTATACATATGAATACAATGCAATATAAACATTGGTATATATTTCCCGTGCCATTCGTGGGTCCTTGCGACACAGTCACATAACATTTCATATGACTACGGGCCAGGGCTAAGCCTCGGCCCGACCCCCGCCCTTTTGCATATTATATTGACTTTATAACAAATGCGTTGGGATACATATTAAGTCACAAACTATGGTGTATTGGTCGGACAGTTATAATAAAGTTTATATATGGTGGGAGGTCCCGGGGTCAAACCCTGTGGACTCCCGTTTACATTTTATATATATCAATGTGAACCAACAGATGGGGGACACATGGCGCCCATGCATTGGGCCACGTGTCTCCTTATTATTTGCCATGAAAACGGACACGTGTCATCATACCACTCATCCACGTCAACCAATGAAAATGCGCCACATCACCTACCTGCCACATCATCATGATGGTACGGCCCTGCCACATGGCCGTACGGACTGTACGGACAGGTACAGTCAGCATCCCAAATTTTTGCCTGTTTGGCTTGGCGAACAGATCGCGATATCTCCTCCATACGGACTCCGTTTGCGAAAGTAAATATACCGCCAGAATCAGGAAGACGAGACGGACGCAATGGCATTGTTTTCGTCGCATTCCGAGCACTTTGAAAATTGAGCAAAATTTGATCCCCTGATCACGAGTTGTGAAGTCCCAACTTCGCGAAATAAGAATCTAAATCGTCGGATCATGGGAGGCTCAGGACCGTTGATCCGTGGTAAATAAGTCGCGAGTTTGGACTTCGAGAAAAGGGGGGACGAGTCACATCATGAACTCATGAGTCGCAAAATCGCGATGCACTCGGAAGTGAGGCCCCAGTACTTGAATGGAGTTCATATGGTTTAGGCATAAGGGAGGAGATAGTGGACCATTAGCCCATTTTGGGGTTTTGAGAATCGGAGGAGTTGGGGCGACTCGCAGCAGGAATCCCAAAATCATGAAATGCGAAGTCGCGATCTAGAAGAGCCCTTTGGATTGAGTTAGTGGTCATGCCAGTGGTCACGTGGAGTAGAGGTTTGCGCCTAGTGCTTATTCACACGAGTGTAACTTCTAGAAGGACCTGTGGTTTTATATGCATTGAAGGTTCCAGTGAGAACTAAAGAGCCATTTCGGTTCAGGGGAATAGGAAGATCCAAAGACCGAGAGGTCACGCAGACCCTGCTGAGGTGGGGGTTTGCGTCAAAATTCACTCTTTTTTAATTCTTTTACTCACTTTTCTATCGCTAAATTTCACTTGCAAACTGTCATTATTGATCTACTACTTAAGGGTTTTTGTTTGGGTGGCTTACTTGTTGATTTTAGTGGTTATAACTTGTTTTTGTAGCAAACGTTTTTCTACAGCCGTAAGGTTGTTATATATCTTGTTGATAACTCTTAGTAACAACGCTCTAATTTCTATCAAAATATTGCGATAATCATTGGAAAAATGTCTACTAATTGTCAGCTTTGTTTTACAATATCAATATCATACACTTGACTTTGATGCTTTAATTTGCAGTTGTCATAACTTATTTATTGCATATATGTATATGTATATTGTTGCAATTTTCGGACAACAAGGTTTCTTGTTGAATCCCCATTGGTTTTGAGGCTTTATTCATCATATATTGTCTGTTTCATAAAGGTATAACATTATTTTGTAGGTACATAACCTTGGCAACCTCCATAAACTCACAAGACTCTTTCTCAAGCCTCTTTCTAATCTTTGACCTTGACCTATAGGGGCTTTCTTCGATCGCTTCCCATCCCCCATTACTATCCTCCTAGGGTCACCCGGGAAGCCTCCCTTGTGTTAGATTTATCCTGCACTAAAACGAGGGGGACATCTATTGAGGAGACAGTGATAGGTGTTCTCAATTGTGTCATACACTTGGTGTTTGGGTTGGGATTTTCCCAAACCACAATCTGTGCGATAAAAAAAAATCACGTCGTTGTCGGGGAGGATTTTGAATCTTTTCTCACCCATAACAACACTTGGAAATTCTATCCCAAAGCCTTTACCCATAGCTTGTCTAACGAATCATACAAGTTTATCTGATGACTCCATTAAGGGAAGATACCCTCTCCATATTTGATGAGCCTGGAGCTCATCCGACGACTCCACTAAGGTGTCATTTCAGAGAATGGAATTATGGCACCATGGGATGAACCCTTGCCCAGAACTTGTCGTGTATAGAGGACACTTTTACAATGGAAGCAAAGAAAGTTGTTGATGAAGCTATTAATCATATGATGAATCTTATAAGGGAATTATCCCAAGAATCTACTGAAGAAAAACTTGATGAAACATCTCTTACTGAAGAGAAAGTCCCTACATAGGAAGAGATGTTTGAAAACCAAGTCTGTGAAGAAATTTATGAAGAAGACCTCGATGAAGTGTCTCACGTTGAATACCCAAAAGAGACATGGGTTTCCATTGAGAAAGATTAAGTTGTCAAGCCTTGCGAATAAATAATCAGTTCCATTGATGCAGGTAAATTCATGGAGCAACCCTCAGATACAGTTGATCAACACATTGATGATTTCATACATGTTGGAAGGCATAGATGGGACATGGGTTGTTTCACTTTTGATGCAGATCCTATTTATGACATCGAGGGTAGTTTTCAAATGAAGAGCATCGAGTTGTCTTCTTCAGGGAACTTGTAACATCCCCGACCCTCTAGAGACCAGGTAATGCTACCACGCGGAATATACACTTATATGATATATATGCATTTTAATGAAATTAAAACACTTAATCATGATAAATACCAAATTAATGCTACCATTTCAGAATCAATGGAACTAATTGTAATTCATATACGCAACAGAATACATGATAACATTCAAGCATCACAAAACATGCATAAAATACATAATGAAGCACAACAATGATACTTATCTTTTAGCTGGAGTAAATCCACCAACTACATCCAGACCTTCCACGAACCTCCCAGCCTTAGACCGCATTTCTCACCACTCTCAGCAGTAGGTCACCCTCGAGCTGGGACTAAAATCCACTGGGCACGGGAATTCTAGGATTAGCAAGGACAACAAGTAATTTGCACAAAGCAACATGAAGGATTTTTTATCCCAGGAGCCACTTACGCCTACAACCCACAGACCCTCATTCCCCACACGCCTGCTCCACCCCAGGAGGATACACATTCACTAATACAATTGCATCGGCTAGTACAACTCCCTTACCTTGGGCTTCAGCAACAGGTTGGACCAGAAGTCTTAGAGTATTATAGTTGCTACGGGACTCCCTTCTAGGAGAACTCACTCCCCAACAAACTCTCTCATCTGGGAGAGTTTCTCACAAGCCTGACAACCTGCCTCTTCAACCAGTCTTTGACTCATCTACAGCCGGGTATAGGTGGCAACAATAGCAACAGGGGAAAATGGTTATGGACACCCAAAAGGAAACATCCTAACGCTAAGTCACAACATGGCTCATGCGACTACAATTGTGTCAGGATTCATAGGAAGCAGCACAGGACAGCTTCACAGTTTCTATTTTCAGGGATGCATGAGGGTATGTAGAGGTCAAACGACGGAGGTCTCGGGTTCAGACGGAGGATGGGAGAATGGACAAGATGAACTCAGGCGGAGGATGGTAGAATGAGAACCATCTTCCCGTGAGGGTTTCCTTCACTATGCCCGGGTATGAAGAGGCAAACGCAGAGGCAAAATGGTTCAGATGCCCCAAATCCCCGTGAAATCCCAACACAACTGACGCTTCAACTTTTAACTACATGAGCCCAGGTCGACACTTGTCTTCCTAGAGCTGCATGTGCTTCATTTAGCCTACATCCCCTTTCCAGGAACTTAGGATAACAAAAATATATCATGTCCACCTTAGTCTTCAGGAATTAATATTAAAATATTATTCTGCTAGAGGTAAGCCCACTAGCTTAGCCCCTAGGCCTACATACTTATCCCCCTCCCTTGCCCAACCTTATGGAAGCTTAGTCCCCCATCACTCTTTCTTTGTGGTTAGTCTACACGCAGTGATTGTTTTATATTAACAAAGTGCATAATTACATGTACAAAACAAGCTCCTAGCCTTTAACACCTAGGCTCTCTTGCCTACTTGCACATAAGCTTACCAGCTTGCAATTTCTTGGCTCACCAACCTACAAAACATGTTTACAATACATAGATATAATTGGGGCTCGTCCTTGGGGTATTACAATCCCCTCCCCTTATTTTTTCACTGTCCTTAGTGCAACTTACTTACACATATATAATTCAAAAAGTCTTCAAAAGCTCCAAGCTTCAGCTATTGGAAGCCCAATATCCAGCTTTACTGTCAAGCACCAATTATGGTATCCATACTGTAGCTGAAACTCAATTGCTTTATTCCATAGAGTTTCTTCAGGAAAGCATTCATCTTATTGTTCCTTGTTACATGATTTAATTAAACCTCATTGAGAGCACCGAATGGTTGTAGGTCCATGATGTTCCATCCATTGATAAACTCTCAACAGTGCTATGACTCCACAGACGTAAACAATCTTCTCGTACACCTATTCATTCGGAAGCAACATTAGAACATACATGCAATGTATATACAGGCAATTCTAATAACATTATAACTTGTATACGAATTATAATATACATAGCATACAATGAATAGAGAATTGATACTTATCTTTTGATTGAGAAGACTTCCATATCAACATGGTCTAGGCCAAGGTACCAAACCCCAACAACATTCCAACCAACGGTCTCTCTTCCCCACATGCCTATCCCACCCCAGGAGTGTGCACCTTCACTGTCACACAGTCCATCGGTTGTTACACCTCCCTTTCCTTGGGCTTCAGCAACAGGTCAGACCGGAAGTCTTAGAGCACAGTGGCTCGAGGAGTTCCAACTTCCCTAAGAGATCTCCAATCGATATATTCCCCGAGCTACTCTTTGTATTCAACATTCCACTTTAATCAGCATCATCTCATTTGCATCGCTCACATGCAGTTATCATGAGGAAACATAAAATAATTCATTTAGGAACTCAAACTTAGTTCAAAAGGGAATTCAACTTTTTTTTCCCAAACATGAAATTCCATTTCGTAATTCTTCTTGGTTGTTTCCATATATGAATGCAGCCTTCCTTGTGGTTTTCCACAAGCACCAAACTGCATACCATTTTCCTGCAAGGATTCATTTTGCATACTTCCAACAACTGTCAGTGTTTCTTGTACATCATAATTCAATTGCAATATGTACAAAACCATATGCAGTGAACTTAGAATTGTCTACATCTAGTAATTCAATTACAATTACCAAACAATTTAATAAAATAGAAAGGCTTGTCATTCTATGCATATGCATGTTCACAGTAATATATGTAAGTTCATTACTTATTTTTTGAACAAGAATTTTTCTGTAGTCAATGCTTATGTGACTACTTGACTTGCAACTTTCCTATTGCAATGTCTAACACCTCCCTGAAATGTCCTCAACTTCATGAGTTAACAACATTTCAGATGTTAGTAACAATTATTTCCATGCAATAATATATATGCATGTACTTACAAAACACATTCAATCATTGCATTTAGTACACAATTATATCTCTTACTATGCATGAGTGCAATTCTCAGTGCATACTTATTTATCGCACTTTGCATTGAATTACATAATGCTCTTCATCTCGGTCATGTATCTCACCATTGATAAGTTGGAATTCTTGACAATGTGTCCACACATTCTCCACACACTTCCTATTGTCTTTCCAATTAATTGGATGCCTTCCTTTTCGACCTGAACACTACACCAAGAATATAATCCTGTGGTGTTCATTAGTGTTAGCAAAAAGGTTGCAGTCCAAGTTTTATTTAAAGGTAGGAAGCTCTTAGTACCTATGTGGCTCATAACCTTTCCATATATGTACCTTGCCATATCCAACCATGTCCTGGTCTCATACATGACTAGCTTACTAGCATTCATTCCTATAACAACATCTTATCTTTTAATTATTTGGTTATCACCCCATAATCAAATTAACATGACATTATACTATGTCAGTGTGTACATTCAGAAGCTAAAAAGATTTGAATTAATACAGGCCTCCAGCCTTTACCACATCCAGTGGTATGCATTCAATAATATAATCACATGATTTTATAAAATAACTCTCACTGAGGAAATTCTTACCTAAATTTCCTTTCAACAATTATGCAAAAAGAGTAATAAAAACTCATACCTACATGACTGCCATTAATAAATTTGATGTTACCTGTATGGCTGATGGCAGTAGAAGCTTTCATTCTTCTTTTATAAAACTTATAACCAACACTTCAGCTCTATGTTGCTTCCCTCTTTATGCAACAACATCACCAACAACACTTGCAAACATGCAAACATTCTTTCCTCTGGCTGACCCAACAAGTCGTAACAGAGTTGCTGCCACAGAAAATGCAGCAACTTCTTTCTCCCTATAAAAATTTTCCTTGTTGATCCTAGAAGTCTACAATTCTTCCCGGATTCCTGAATCTTCTTTTTCTCTCATTGTAGTCATTGTACATGACTATTTATGCCCTGAGCACTTTTGACGTAGTTCCCCTACCTCAGCAGGGTCTTCTGACCTCCCGGTCAAAGGATCTTTCAATATTCTAAGTCGAACTGACTCTTCGGGCTCGTGATTGAACCAAAAACTATTATACACAGACCCACTTTTCTCCTTTAGGCACAAGTCCTGTCAGACCCGTGAGTTATTCTTGCGTGCTTCCAAAACTCCAAGTTTCAGGAACTAGCCCCTTTTTCATTAGCCCTTTCCTTCATATGACCCTGGGCTATGACCTCATGGAAAACTGTGATTGCGGGCGTGGGCAAGAGTGGTTTTAGGCCAACCCACTTTTCTCCCCGTAATTCACCTCCAACTGCCACGCATCACTTGTTAAAACCATGGTATAAATTGTGACCTGCTCTCAGATTTTTAACATACGAGCAAGTTTTGGCCCCGCAATCCAACTCGTCCGTCGACCTCCAATCCCTTGGCAATGATCTGCGATCAACAACTGCTATATAACCTCCCTTTTCTATCTTTTCTCTTCCTTCCACACGCGATCCCAGATCTACACTGTATGTTGACACGTAGCTCCCTTCCAAATCAATGGCTACGATTGATTTCGGCTCTCCAACTCTCGGGAGTTTCAACTCTCAACTATTTGCATTTCCACGTATGACAATCTTCTGGAGTGGAAGATCTATTGATACCTATCCTCAACAATCGGATGGTTCTGATGAACTTTGGCTCTCTGGCCTTCGGGAGTTCTCACATCTCCACACACATAAATCTCTGGAGTGAATTTCCCTGGAGTGTCAAATCTTCTGCCATGCGTCCTCTCCAAATCAACGACCCTGATTCTCTTCGAGACTTTGACTCTTTTCGACCAAGACCATATAAATGGTCCTTCGACCTCCTCCTCGATCAACGATCGAGATCTCCTTCGGGACTTTGACGCTTTCACCCTCTACTTTCCTCTGGAGTTCCAGATCTGGCACCATGCGTCCACTTTCATATCAACAATTGTCCAACAGAGTGAATCTATGTCCTTCACGTGTCTCATCGCAGATCAACGATCCACATTCCTTCATTCATATCAACATCCCTTAGACGTTTCGAGCTTTGGCACTTCAGGACATCTTGAAACACAACTTCACAAAAACCTCGGAGTATGATTCTATGAAGTTCGTGATCTGGTGACATCTTTCCAACCTAGATCAATGGCTCCCAGCTGCTTCGGCTATTTGGGATTCGACGATTTCAAATCTCAAACTAAACTCTCGAAGCGATTCCTTTGTTATGTTGGACTATGATCTAATGGTCCAGGATCCTCCCCACAACCGATCTGATGGTTGTTGTCGCCCCTCCTCCTGAGCTTTTGACTTCTTCCGCCTTGGAAGATTTTGTTAGTGTTCAAAGGCTTCGGCTTTTGACCTTTCTCCTGCGAGTCTGCCTCTTGGATCTCGTCTTCACTCTCGTAAGCATTATCTCTTTTGAGCTTTAGGACTTAGAATGAGTCTGTCTCCCATGAACTCCTTGTGTTATCTCTTCTGAGATTTTCGAATTACTCAGTCTCCTAAGGGTCTCGGCCCTTCTATTTCCTTTCAAAGGAAAACTTTGTGCCTTCCTGGCAACCTTTTTCTCAAAGCACAACTTACTGATCGTTTTCTACAGAGTGTTCAACAGCTCTGTGAGTATCTTCTTCTAATACTCTTCTCCCTAAACTCAACAAAGAGTTCTCTCTGTGCACACTTGCAATCTCTCGATGCCCGCCTAGAAGAGCCCTACATAGTTCTCAGTGACTCCATCTCTCTCTGAACTCAACACACAGTTCTCCCTATGCACTCCTTGCACTTTTGTTGATGAAGGTTCAACAATATCTCTTCTAAGCTTCTCTGAGGTTAACTTACCTCTGTCAATGCACTCCCTGCAGACAATGTGCATTGCTTGCACTCGAAAACTCAAAGAAGAGAAACAATTGAAACTTATTCAATACTTCACCAGTTTACGCATTCAAACCATGAACAACATATAAAAACATAATAATGAACACAAATACATAAACACACTATATGCAGGAAAAATTGTTTTTCTATTATCTTTGTTAGTGTCTCATAAACTCTCTGTGAAAATTCAATTTGTTTTTTACACTCGCTGAACTCTGCATACACAACGTGCAGTCAACCGGAATTTGTCAGGCCATCATTCCTTAACAAATCCCACAGCATTCATAAACCAATCTGATTTAAGAAAACGTTTAGATTTCATTTTCTTTCCCAATTCTTCTCTGCTTTGTAATCATTTTCAGGCACTAGCCCCTTTCTCTCAGTCCCCAAGCCATGTGATCATGGTCCATGACCAAGAGCTAGATTACTAGGTGCTTACTTGGGCCTTCGGCTTCGGAAGATTTCAAAGCACCACACAACAATCTCTCGGAGTTCCGAGTTACCGAACTCCCGAAGTAGAGTGGGTCAACAGTCCACTTCTACTCAGCATCCAACAGTTGACACTCACTATGGAACCTCAGGTGTCTGAGTTCCGAGACTTTGGGTCTTCGGGACTTCTCAGGATCTTGCATCCACACATCCAAACTGTTAATCTTCGTACATTCCCAATCACCTTTGGTGATGTCATTACGTCACATCACTAAGCGCTCTTCCAATTGCAGGGGCATGCAACGGTGGTTTGGAGTAACCCACCTTTCATCCCGCAATTCTTCTGACACTGACATGTCACGCCTTGGTGAAACCGCAGTTTGGATTGCGCGACCACCTTGGGTAATTAACTTTCATGCAACTTGGGTCCCCACAATGCCTTCTAGCCGTTGATCTTGATGTATCATGATCAACGCCACTGTGGTTCCTCCAACCTTTAACTATGTTACATAACCTTGGGCCTTACTAACCCTGCTCATACAGGATGCCACGTGGCGAAATACTAGCTGCTGACACGTGGCCCAGTCATATGGGTGACACGTGTCATGTTCCAACTGGCATTTCAACCTTCCATGGGTTTGAAACCCACTGACACATGGCACACAACCCATGTGTCCACGTCAATTCGAGTGACATCATCACGCCACGCTACTCTAGAGCTTCGTAACTTCGGTTTCCGGAAGCTTTCACACTTGCTTCCTTCCAATCTCCCGAATTCTGAACTTCCAGACTTCTCTACCCTCCAGGCCCACCTAGTGCAACTGTCACCAACTCAATTGGTGGCACATGGTATGCCTAGAAAGGTCCACATCAACCCTGACGACATCATCCGGCCCCACTTCTCCTGATAGCCAAACTCCGAAGTTACGATCTGTTGTGAGATCTAACGGTCAAGCTTCTCCCCAGATTTATGGTGTAGATCTCTCTTGGGACTTCAGAGCTTCGGACTTCGACCCTTCTCTTGTTTCTGGCATCAGAATTCACTGAAGTCGTGAAGTCTGAAGGGATTCTGGTTTAACTCTTCTGCACCTTCCCCAGATCCGACGATCGTAAGGGATTTCCCCTCCTTCCAAACAGATCCCACGACGCATAACAGACTCTGTTACTCTACGGATTTCCAAAGGAATTCATGGCTAACTGCCTCGCAACATTACCAAATCTGACGGTCGTGAAGGATTTTCCTTCTCCCGAACAGATCCTAAGGTCCACATTACTTTGCGGCCCAATACCACTTTTGTCGTGGTTTTACGACACTGCTACTCTTCCTGCTCTTCGTAACACGACCAAGGTAACTTCTTGGCACTCAAGAAGGTTCTGAGGTTCGAAATTGGTCCTCCATACATAATTTCCACTTGAACCTTGAGTCCAATGACCACTTACCCAGCCCATCCAGGATCCGTGTTGAAACCTTGGGTCAGAACTTGAGTTTTTTCCATTTCGACAACAACTCCTTCTGAAACTCTTGCTTCAACTTCCACTAACATGGCTCATCTAGGCTAAGTGTTGAAAACCATGCTCTGATACCAATTTGTAACATCCCCGACCCTCCAGAGACAAGGTAATGCTACCACACGGAATATACACTTATATGATATATATGCATTTTAATGAATTTAAAGCACTTAATCACGATAAATACAGAATTATTGCTACCAGTTTAGACTCAATGGAACTAACCATAATTCATATATGCAACAGAATACATAATAACATTCAAGCATCACAAAACATGCATAAAATACATAATTAATCACATCAATGATACTTATCTTTTAGCTGGAGTAAATCCACCAACTGCGTGTAGACCTTCCACGAACCTCCCAGCCTTAGACCGCGCTGCTCATCACTCTCAGCAGTAGGTCACCCCCAAGCTGGGACTAAACTCCACCAGGCACGGGAATTCTAGGCTTGGCAAGGACAACAAGGAAGTTGCACAAAGCAACAGGAAGGATCTTTTATCCCAAGAGCCACTTACGCCCACAACCCACAGACCCTCATTCCCCACACACTTGCTCCACCCCAGGAGGATACACCTTCACTAATATAAGTCCATCGGCTAGTACACCTCCCTTACCTTGGGCTTCAGCAACACGTTGGACCAGAAGTCTCAGAGTATTGTAGTTGCTACGGGACTCCCTTCCAAGAGAACTCACTTCCCAACAAACTCTCTCACCTGGGAGAGTTGCTCATAGGCTTGACAACCTGCCTCTTCAACCAGTCTTCAACTCAGCTACAGCCGAGTATGGGTGACAACAATAGCAACAACAATAGCAATAGGGAAAAATTGTTATGGGCACCCAAAAGGCAACAACCTAACGTTAAGTCACAACACTGCTCAAGTGACTACAATTGCGTTGGGCTTCATAGGAAGCAGCACAAGACGACTTCACGGTTTCTGTTTTCAGAGATGCGTGAGGGTATGCAGAGGTTATACGACGGAGGTCTCAGGTTCAGACGAAGGATGGGAGAATGGACAGGACAAACTCAGGTGGAGAATGGAAGAATGACCAACGAACCATCTTCCCATGAGGGTTTCCTTCACTGTGTGCGGGTATACAGAGGTAGACGCAGAGGCAAAACGGTTCAGATGCCCCAGATCCCCGTGAAATCCCAACACAGCTGACGCTTCAACTTTTAACTGCATGAGCCCAGGTCGACACTTGTCTTCCTGGAGCTGCATGCACTCCATTTATCCTATGTCCCCTTTCCAGGAAGTTAGGATAACAAAAACATATCATGTCCACCTTAGTCTTTAGAAATTAATATTAAAATATTATTCCTCTAGAGGTAAGCCCCCTAGCTTATCCCCTAGGCCCACATACTTAGCCCCCTCCCTTGCCCAACCTTGTGGAAGCTTAGTCCCCCATCACTCTTTCTTTGTGGTCGGTCTACACACAATGATGTTTTTATATTAACAAAGTGCATAATTACATGTACAAAACAAACTCCTGGCCTTTAACACCTAGTCTCTCTAGCCTACTTGCACATAAGCTTACTAGCTTACAATTGCTCGGCTCACCAGCCTACAAAACATGTTTACAATACATAGATATAACTGGGGCTCGTCCTTGGGGTATTACAGAACTAGTCTTCATAATTGGATGATCCAGGTATTTTGTAGCCATATGATGATATGAATGCAAATGGGTCTCATCCATCCCAATATGAATTGTTGCAGTATACTCATGATTTTCAGTCATACCTTGGAATTTCTGATGTATATCATTTTGAGCACTCAGATTCATTATTTGATTTTCAACCACATTTCTTCTTATATTTTCATGGAGATAATACCACGGTCAGCTCAAAACAATCACAGATTCACGCTACAAAGAAACAATGTTTTTATCTTGGGGGTTGTTGCAGGGATGCGTAGATGAAGAAGCAACATGTTTTGAGTGTAGAGAAAGATTCTTTCTCTAGACTTGAGGCTATCCCTTATCTCATATTTTCCTCTTTGGGAAATCACATATTCCTCTTGGGATCTCTCATCTCCTCTCATCCTTCAAGGATCAGTGGTATTCTAAGTAACGAGGACCACGATCCATCATCTATATGTAGTAGTCTTATGCAGAGATGAATTGATCAGGCTTGTGGCTACCCTTTCTAGCACAATTCTCTCCCTCCCACCCACCTCCACGAGTTGGTTCTTATGATGTATCACATGATTATCTATGCTCATTATTATTATGTTATTGGCTTATCTTTGTTGTATTATGTAAGTAAGCACAAGGGGAGATACCTTGATGAGATAATCAGTTGGTTCCATTGGTTGCATGATTTCACCTGACATTTTTAAGACCTAATCTCCGTGGGCCTCAGGCCCCAGGTAAGTAGGTAGGTCATTTGCTTGCTTCCATCTACATTTGTGTGTCCATCGTAGCGTAACTGAATTTGTTTTCATGTTTTGCTTTACATGTTGTTTTATTTTCACTTATGCATAGTTGTTATGACACATATGCTCTAACATATTTTCTTGAGTATGTGTAGGCACAGGTCTTACTAGGATATTTTGAGGTTCTCATGCACTCTACGACGAGCACATGTCCCTAAGTAGGAGCCAGATGTAACCCCTTCTAGACTAGGGGTAACTAAGGAGATGATGTCTCGAGGCCCACAGGTTGAAGAGATGGAGTGTCGAGAGCTAGATGAGAAAACATAGCCCCTCATCTCACAACAAATCTTCGTTTGATCAACAACAACAACGTCCATTACACCAGCTTAACCCACAGAGGAAAACATGTCTTGTTTCATGAGATAACAAGTTCAGTCTCATGGTAAGTGTCATTTTAATAATTGAAGCATTTGAATATGTTGCAAAGGGTCCTTTCTTGCTTATGAAAAAGTTTACTTTGAAATTATACATTTTGCCTCATTTCACCTTGGTGGTTGACATAGTTTCCTAGTAAGTGGGTCACCCTTGGGAAAAGGGTTGCCATTGGGGGTCTCCTTGAAGGGTCATCGTACCATTACCGTACATACTTATCATTTTCCACACTTTTTCCCTTCCGTTCCCTCACCTTTTGGGTTTCCAGGCTTATTGACCCCAAGAAGGGCTTGTATCTCATTTCATTGGAAGAAGGGCCTAAAGGCCTATAGGCGTTATAGATAGAAAAAGAAAAGAGCCATAGATTATCCTCTGGATTCTTTCCCTAAGGTCCTCAGAGAAATGAAACACTTCTCCACAAAAAAATCAAGGACCTTTTAAAAAATAAAACACATAATTAATAAATGTCCTGCTTGTTGAGGGAATGCATTTATAGTGTCGTTTACTTTCCTTGCACATGGCACTCAATGTGTCATTAACTTCAAGCGGCATTGTGATGCTCCTTACTTTCCATTTCACATAGCACTCAATGTTTTGGACCATAATTAATTAACAACAATAAAGGGTTTGGAAAAATGTTGCATTGCAAACAAGGATGCAACACACCCTCTACAAAGGCACCAATAAATGAGACAATATGAGGCCTTGATATGTTAAGAACCCCATGCCCAAAAATCATACCCCCATCCACCTCATACTCTTTTACATGACTTAGGGAGGGTCCTCTTGGGAAACACTCCTTAACTTGGGGATTGATATACCCAATAGGGCACCATGACAACCCTCCCATACTTAAATTTGGCAAGTTGTACAAGGTCTTTGAGAAATTGTTTAATTTGAAAAGGGGGGATTTAATGCACATGTTTGGGTGGTTCTTTTATTAAACGTGTCTTACTTGGCATGATACATGTGACCTGTGGACCCTTGGAGGGCGTACTTGTTTGTCTTTGTAGGGTCTTTCCAGGTGTAAGCTATTCCATGCAGGATTGTGCCATTTTGACCTTCATGGGGGGTTGAAAACCCCAAGGATGGATGCCATGCTCCACAAGATGGGCAGAGGACCCCGAAACCATTGCACACTTGAGATGATGGACGTTGTCTTTGGAGGCACTTGGATAACACTAGGTGATGACATCATATCCCCTTACACTTGGACGTTGGCCTTTGGAGGCCCAAGACGTCACCTTCCAAGCCTTGACGTCATGAGAGAGGATAGGTTTTGATGAGCTTAATGGTTCCAAAAGAGAGATGATGTGGTTTGAAGATCAAAGATGCATGACATGACACTCCAAAGCATGAGAGATGGACACATGGCCTTTGGAGGCCCAACGACTTGCATCCAAGGGCTCAATGTCTCACCTTTGAGGCCTAGCATCACCCTTTTAGGGTATGACGTCACCCTTCTAAGGGATTTTTATTTATGTAATTTTAATTTTTGTAAAATGTAAAGGAAAATAAAGGGGTCGACCCCCTTTTAATTTGGTGTTGGCTTTATTATGTGGACAAACTAGTTTTAGATGAACTCATATAAATAGAGTCATCCCACTTTAATTTGACAAAAACAACTCACTTGAGAATTACATAATTCTTGGCTGAAATTTTCTCCCTACTTGTCTCTTGTGCTTTTGGATGCTTCTACTTGTCTATTGGTAAAGGAAGGCTAGCGAATTCTCTTGATGCTTGTTTCTTGGCAATTGTGGTGGAATATTCTCGATAGGCAAGGGTTTTTCATGCTACCTCTTGGATTAGGTAAGAAATTTCTCCAATTACATGTTTTTCTTCTTGATTTCAAGGTTATTTTGTCAAACTCTTGGAGGAGTATAAGGGCATACACCCTCCATCAAGATCTAACTTTTATTGTCATTGAAAAGGCTACTTTCAAAGGTTGCTACAAGGAATAAAGGGGCTTACACGCTTGAAGATTTACCTTGTTAAGGTTTGTTTACTCTAGAGAGTAAAAGGGATTACACCCCTAGAGGAGTAATAAACCCTAGCTCATAAACAAGAGACTCCATAACTCAATAGACAAGGCACTAATCTTTTGCATTGGAGATTGAATATTATGCATTCGTAAACATGATATCAAGGAGATTGAATTGTTCAATTTTGGAATTTGATTTTACTTGCTTTAAGTTATCTTGTGCACTAAGGGCATCTTGACTAACCTAGTGATCTAGATGTTGTAATAAAATTTAATCTACATCCAATAGGGATGCAACAAATTCAATCTTTTTCATCCTTTTACTCACTTTTCTATCACTAAATTTTACTTACAAGATGTCATTATTGATCTATTGCTTAAGGGATTTTGTTTAGGTGGCTTGCTTGTTGATTTTAGTGGCTATAACTTCTTGTTGTTGCAAAAGTTTTCTACAACTAGAAGGTTGTTAAATATCTTGTTGGAAACACTTAGTAACAACTATCTAATTGCTATCAAAGTCTTGCTCTAGTCATTGGAAAATTGTCTACTAATTGTTAGTTTTGTTTTCCAATATCATACACTTGACTTTGATGCTTTAATTTTCCGCTGTCATAACATATTTGTTGCATATATATATATATATATATAATTTTATTTTTTATTTTTTATTTTTATTTTTTATCCATGCTGCTGCAATTTTGGGACATCAAGGTTTCTTGTTGAATCCCCATTGGTTTTGAGGGTTTATTCATCATATATTGTCTTGTTATGGGCAGGTCTAATGTTGTTTTGTAGGTACATAACCTTGGAAACCTTTATCAACTCACAATACTCTTTCTCAAGCCTCTTTCCAATCTTTAACCTTGACCTATAGGGGCTATTTCCGATCACTTCCCATCTCCCGTCACAATCCCCCTAGGGTCACCCAGGAAGCCTCTCTTGTGTTGGATTTATCCTTCACTAAAACGAGGGGGACATCTATTGAGGTGACAATGATAGGTGTTCTTAGTTGTGTTACACACTTAATGTTTGGGTTGGGCTTTCCCCAAACTACAATCTGTGCAATAACAAAAGGTATACGAAAAAAAATACATGGTAGTATATTTCATTTAAATGTTTGAGCTCGCAACTATATTCATTAAAATAATTCCAAGATTCTAAAATCTCATTTGTTGAGGTTTCACATTTCAAAAGTGCCTAGTGTCCATTCTCAATGCTTGGTTTCAAAAGGATGTACACAATCAAATGTGACAAAAGTCACAACATCCTATAACCAAATCATAATTAAAAATAAATAAAAATGGAACTAGCGATTTTTTTTAATTTGTTTTGAGTGCATTTGAAAAACATTCTCCTCCTTTTTATTTGTTAAGTACCTTTGAAAAATATTATTGAGTTGCCATGTGGAAGCTTCACCACATGAGAGAGTTGTTAGGAAGGTCATATAGGTGAGTTTGATTATGAGTTATTGTTCACAAAAGAGACAATCTAGCCTTCAAGCAACCCACCAAGAGTATAAGAATAGAAGTGAGAAACTATTTTGTATGAGCACCCCTTGATGTTATTACATAAAAATAAAAGTAAGTTGTGAGGAAATCATATTTTGGGGGTATTAGGGAGTCACCATTGTTGCTTTAATTAAAATTTTGTTTTAGTTTTCATCTTCTTCTTGCATATCAGGTTTCTTCTTCATCTTGTGAATAATTTCATAATGATAATCTAAATTTCTATATATTCGTATAGATGGAAGTGAATAAGAGTGGGAAGTATGATATGAGTTTGCCAGTTGTGCATATGTCGTATATTCTATATTCATTATGTTTTTTGTAATATAGAGTGGTAATATATATTTTCAAAGTTGAATAGAATCAACTAATAAACTAATTGATAGTGTAATTAGTGAAATGATTAATAAAGAGATGAGTGAAGTTAGGATGTTGATTAAGCATTAATTAAAACATTTTGTTTTTGTTGGAATATTACAAAGCATAGATCTGGGAATTCTAATTGTTTTAGTCTTGGGATTGTATTTTTACCATTTGGGTCGTTTTAGAGACTAAGGAAAACCCCTACATCTCATTTTTGAATTGGTTTAATTGCATTTTATTGCATGGTGGGATTGCAACTTCTAGATTTTAGCCAAAAACATGTTAAAAGAAACATGAAGAAAGTGGGAAAACACCATAAAGTGGAGCATTTTAGTTTATGCTTAGCCCAAGAATGAAGTGAGTAGTGTGTGTTTGTCTCCTTACTTAAAGGGTTGCAATTAATAATTTGTAATTATGATATATTGACATTTACCACTTGTCATCTACTATTATTATCACCATGATT
>ML817691.1:99630-113295 GCA_009831015.1 Picea engelmannii | reverse complement strand
TGGAAAACCCGAAGCGTGAAGCTCTGAAGAGAACGTTAGTGACTTTCTTTAAAACTTGAGCAACTTCTACGGTTCGGAAATCATTAAGACCATTTGATAAAATTAGAGTAGATAATTGACGGTGGATATCGTAAGCACCTTTTCAACAAGTCATGGATTTATCTTTAAATTTAAAAGGTGAGTCTCTAAGTTTCTTTTTCTTTTTGGGTGAAAATTTTATTTCTAAGAGGTAAAATCTAAAGCTCAAAATCTCAAAATTAAATGTGTTTCAACATAGGCTCCATCTGGGGATTGCAGCTCCATGTGAGGCGCGAAAGAACAATATACCAAGTGCCTTTATTGGGTAAATGGAGTCATTATTGTTTTCTGAAAAATGCTTTATAGTTTTATTTAATGATGCATAGAAAAATGAAATTATCCAAGTCCCAAGACCTTCAAAACATACTAATAATAAATTTCAAGTTAGGCCATTTAAATTTTCCTTTTCCTAAAAATGATTTCATAATTGTTTAAGATAATCAAAATAATTTTAACTAGAATATCAAGCTTCAACCGACTTTGTTTGCTTCAAGGTTCAACAGATCTAACATATTTACTTAGGGAATCCCTAGTTGGTCCAGGATGTACAACTTGTTAGAAACAGAACTAGACAACAGAGTATGAAATATATATATGTATGACAGCCTTACATATATCGTAGATATTGCTTCACTACCAACGAGCCTGTTCAATACCCCGGTGAAGTTATATACTTCTCCCATTGAATTTCCTTTCACCACTTCATTTTGTTGATATGAGGGCAATCGGTAAACGGATTTCCTTTCATCAATATCTCTTTTGGACAAAATGGGGGCAATCAAATTACAATATTCCTTTCACCTTTTGTCTTGGACGAGTTGGGGGAAATCAAATTATGAATTTCCTTTCACCATCTGTCTTATATTTTAATATTTTTAAAGTGGGGGAAATCAATCTGTATGTAACATACAAGGGATGATACCTGTTTAAAATATTTAGGCTAAAAAGAAGGTCTGTAAATAATTTTAAGAACACTCTGAAACCAACTTCCTTCTGATTTTCAGTACATCATAGCTTATGGGGAATTTTTTTTATGGGAATTTTAATCTTTTTAGGGATAAACCTTGAGCAAATTTGTCAGTTTAAAATCTGATATCAGAGCTAAAATTGTCAGGATTAGCCTAGACATACATTTTCAATTAAAATCAAAGGAACATAAAGATTTTCGCAAAATATTGTTTTGAAAATATGTTTTTTAAGTTTTCAAAGCCAAGGTAAGTTTCTTTGTTTCTATGAAGACTAAAGAAAATAAGAAAGGAGAAAGAAAATCTGAAGTGGATAAGAACTTGGGGATAGGTAAAAAATGACCCAATCACAGTTTTGAAGGATCCGAATCGACAAAAATCCTAATTCTACACAAGTATGTGTAATTAGTTGAGACTTCTTTTGAGTTTATTTATTATTACTTTTGTTTTCGTTTCAGAGATGGATTTTCAATTTATAAGCACGACACTATAATTTTATACATTTATGATTCTCAAGTCGGGTGATAATATTATCATGAGAAAAACTCCCTTTACATTCATTTCAAAAAGATATTTCAATTTTATTGGGACTATAAGAAGAGTAGGGACTGATACCTTATTTTTCTTTTGAATTTTCAACACGAAATATTATTTATTTATCACTTGCTTTTAGAGAAATAAAAAAAAAATGAAAAGGTGAGTGTCGAGTTTTTCTTGAGCCTCATCTCTTGTTCAACAAGATCTACTTTGCAAAACACCAAAAAAAGTAGACCATGTGTCTTCATCCTTCTGCAACCTGAAATCAACCCTATACAACTCTGAACCCCGTCATTGGGCTATGGAGTCATAATGCCTAAAAACTGAACCCTACTAGATGCCAAAATGAGAATTGAACTACTGAAATAAAACGTTGAACTAGTATGCTGAAATAAAAAATTGATTTGGACAACTTATTTATATACATTGGCCATACACTAATTAGGGGAAATTCCATTGATCAAGTAATATGGAATTTCCAATGCAGCCATGCAAATAGTGGATTGCTTAACATACCTTGTTTTATGCTGGATGAATGAATGAAAAAATAATATTTTTTTTGCAGCAAAGAATGAATAAGTAGCTTGCAAATACTGCTAAATTTTGGTTGCACAAAAAATGTTGCAACGTTTTGGACCTATTGAAGGAAATACTCCGATCAAACAACCATTGGATCATGGAAAGATAAATAATTTTTAGAATCAAGCGATACCTCTTCTTGCTGGCCTAGCTGCATGAAAAACCTTTGCACACTTTCTCCACTACTGATATTTTCTTTTCCTGGCTTGAGAATGTCATATTGAGGCTCATTAGTTTGCTGCTCATCAGTTGCTAAGTATGAAGGAGAGATCAACTTCTCCAGTAACCCCTCCTTATCTCCTCCATCGCCCGTCCAATAATCTTCTTCATCACTGTCATACACAGGCTGATTTCTTTTATAGTGCAACTGATACTTTTCCTGCTGAAGTGAACTCTTTGAAGAAAGAGAAATAATTTGATGCTCATCAACTTCGAAATTGCTTTCATCATAGTTATCAAACAAAGGAGAACTATTGTATTTTTCCATGCATGTTGGGAAAGAAATATGCTCTTCTTCATCGTCTGGATACTCATCGTAAATAGGATGATTATATAAAATTTCAGAACTTTGACTTTCAAAAACTTCCATTTCATGATGTTCTAGTAATGATGACTGAATAATAACAGCTTGATCAAAACAAGAATTTAGAACAATAGTTTGATCATGACACTAATTACTATGAACATTTGGTACAATTACAAATACACTTAGAGTATTGTTTCCATTGTGAGTATCATTACCAAAATCATATTTTCCAAGAGATGATTGCTTATGGTCTTCAATAAGCCATTGGCCTTTGCAAGGATCTAGATCAACAAAAGATTCATCATCATGTCTTTGATAAGCTAGAAGGACTGGAGGGTTTGTAAGGATTTCTTTATTTTTACTTGCAATCATGTCGTCTTCATTCTTACTGCTGCAAGAAACCTCTTCTTGATTTACTTCAAATTTTTCTTCATATAAATTTTCCTGATCTGTTTGAAGGATATCTTGTTTTTCTGCAAATTCTTCTTCATACAGTTGACCACAATTGCTATCATGTTCTTATTTTTCATCAACAAACTGATTATCTTTACAATCTTGTTCTACAGAATCTAAATTGCAACAACCTTAAAAAAGGAACTCTGATGAATACATTCTTTTGCAATATTTATGAAAAGCTGCATGGAATTATTTTAATGATGAAATGCTGGAAGGGAGTAGAGATTTGTACCAAAGTTGAGCATCCCCTCCCAGACTAAACATTAACAATTTCATCAAAACATCTTCATGATGAATATCTAGTTGATGCATGAGCTTATGAAATTCAAACAAATGTTGAGCAGGGTTATCACCTTTATCCTATCTAAAACTAGGAAGATGATCTCCCCATTCTTTAATATCAGGGACAACGTTTGGAAAACCAAAAACATTTGTAAAGTCCGAAGGAGAAAACCTTGCAACAATCTGAGCAACGAAAGAACTTGACATTTTGAAACCAATGGAGTCGCCAATGAATCATGTGGAGTCTTCGAACCAAGGAGTCGCCAGGTGAAAAATGAACATTTTCACGTATTCAATCTTTGTTCACCATCAAAGATTAAAGTTTTACTTTGTCGTTCTTCCAGGGAAAAATAAATTCATTTCTCCATCCCCGACAACGATGCCAAAAAGATGTTGTTCCTGAGATTAAACTTAATGCTCAAAGAAGAATGTCATGCATAAGGAATGTTCTAAAAGAGTGTTTTTTCTACCTTTAGTTATATAAGAAATGATCCTTAAATGAAATTAATAATAGGACAGTACAGAGGCCATATTTCGTTGTCCGAGTCACAATTATAATATCAAATGGTGTGGGAGAAACTTACAAAACCGTTAAACAAATATAAGCATCAATGGCAGATGAGTCTCACCTTGTTTGTAGTAGAAGAAAGTAAAGAGTGCACCCTTGAACATGATATGAGATGCTGTAATTCAAATAACTTGCAGGTCTTGTATTACTTACAATAAATACATAGGAAAAACTGCTTACTTAATGAATTGCTGATAAAATGGGATTACAGTAGTTGTGATACTAAATTGCAATCGATCACTTATCAAGGAATTACATAAAGAAATACAGATATATGGAAATATAGAAGAAACACGTAACTCAAACTGAACAAAAGTTGGAATCTTTGTCTACACTTGTATTAATACTAAAAAATGAGAGTTTTCTCTATTACATCCGACAAGAATCAACTTCGAATAGATCTCAAATATATCTATTTATACAAAAATTATCACAACTCAAAAACCGTTGGACTTCATACAATATCTCCTAAAAACATATTGTAATTCGAATGAAATGACAACAAGATGATATTTTCTGAGTTGGCGCTTTCATCTGTCTCTTCATCTGCTCGCAGACACGCTCGTTTTCATTTGTTCTTTGAATTGGGCACACATGTCCATTGAGGCCACCATAATCTTTTGTTTACTGTCCTTGTCATCTGATTCCACTGCTATTTGTTCTTCGGATGCGTTTACTAGAAAAACAATATCAGTTGAAAATATGGAGGGAGTGATAATGTGACGGGTAGCTCAACATTGGTTCATTATGCAATGGCTAACAATTACAAGAAAGAGTAACTGCTCATGAATAGGATGACATGGGGACAAGTGTAGGTGGGGAGGTAAACATGGTAACCGATGTGGAAGGTGTGACAGGTTGGAGAGTGAACGAGATACATGACGTGGATGACATGTGTTTCTCCAACGCCCCTTTATGTTTCTCTATTTTGCGACGACGCGAGGGGGTGGTTTGAAGTAACCCGCTTTTCGTCCCGCAATGCACCTGGTGATGCCACGTAGCTCTTTTACTATACCACAGTTTCAATTGTGGGACTGCTTAGGAATTCTATCATTTGAGCATGTTGCGTCCCCGCAATGAAACATGGCCATTGATCTCATCATGATCTGTGATCTGGGCGCACCTGCTAAATTTAGTGCCATCGTTAAGGTTTATCCGCTTACCAACTTTAGGATCATTCTAAGCATGTTTGGAGATGGCGCTACTTTGGCATTGAAAAAGAACACTTCCATGTGGATGATATGATGCGGTGGTCTGACATCACTATGCTGACGTGTCATGAAAACATAAGTGACACGTGTTGGCGCCATCCAGATTCCAGGTGCCATGACTGATGAGAGTGCCACATGTCTAAACTGATGATTGCCACATACTTTGGCACTTCAGAGCTCAGGGGTGGTCTGAAGGTAGGGCTGGAGCTCCGAAGTGAATGACGACCATTGATATGAGGAGGACACACGACAAGGATTTGTGGACTCCGAGAGAAACTACTTCAGAGGAAAACGAGAGCGAGGATTTTACTGTTGTGCATCTCGGAATGCTCGAAGCCCAGAGTTCCAAAGTAAATCTTAGTCGTCCAAATAAAAGGACACGTGGCGCCAAATTTTCCTCTTCGGGGACTTAGTACTCTAGAGAGTTTGTGATCCCTTTTATAACTATTTATCCCCTTTCCTGCTATATTTGGTCCTTTTGTTAGTTTATCCAGCTTCCAAACTGATTTATCGTTCCACTAGATTTTGAAATCTGAACCATCAAGTTTTATTGCAACTTTTCGTGGCGCCATAATCCTTAAGGAAATAAGATTAGCCTACATGTAACAAGAGAGGTTTGTAAGCTCTTCACTGAACAAAACTGTTAATCGCAATGCAAATCGTGAACTTTAACCAATCATACATATCATTAATACTTCGACGTTCGTGAGTTTTGGATACAATTAGGGTATAAATCTCCCGAAGGTCAAATTCACGAAGAAGCTAATCTCCTATTACTTAATTTTATTTTTTACTTTATCATGTTTTAAACCTTAAATTAGCCTTAATTACTTCGACATTTTGGCGACTTCGGGGTTTTGGAATGTTTAGACTTGCTGGAAAACACAAAGCGCGAAGCTCCAAAGCGAACGTTAGTGACTTTCTTTAAAACTCGAACAACTTCTACAGTTCGGAAATCATTAAGACCATTTGATAAAATTAGAGTAGCTAATTGACGGTGCATATCGTAAGCTCCTTTTCAAAAAGCGATGGATTTATCTTTAAATTTAAAAGTCAAGTCTCTAAGTTTCTTTTTCTTTTTGGGTGAAAATTTTATTTCTAAGAGGCAAAATCTAAAGCTCAAAATCTCAAAATTAAACGTGTTCCAACACACAACATGATGTTTCCACAAATATGGTTGTCCTAAAAGAACATCACAAACTTCAAGGGGAGAAATATCACACAATACCTCATCTTTGAAAGGATTGATGCCGTAGGGAAGACGACACTGTTGGCTGACACATAGATCTCTTCCTTGGTGAAGCCAATTGATGGTGTAGGGTTGCGGGTGCGGTGTCGTCGACAGGTCCAACCGCTTGACCACCTCTGTTGAGATCAGGTTCTTCTAACTTCTGCTATCGATAATGAAATGAATCGGAGCCCCCTTTACCCACATCTGTGAGTGAAAGAGGCATTCCCCTTCCTCCGGTTCTTCTGGTTCACTTGGCTATACTTTGGTGGGAGCGACAGTGGCACTGAGTTCAACATTGATAATCCACTTCCATCCTTCTAGATTTGATTCAGAGTCAGAATCAACCTTTGACTCAGAATCCTTCAACTCGACCACAAGTGACTACTTGGAGTGACATTCTTCGATGTTGTGCCAAGGGATTTTATGGTATTCACACTATTTTCCCCTGTCCTTCTTTGACTTATCATTAATCTTCTTGTGTTGCGGCTAGGATTGGTTGTCCTGAGAGTGTCCATATTTGCTCTGTTAATTGTTGTGTGGGTTGGGGCCACCTTTTCCCTGCTTCGGCTGTGAGGATTTTGTAGATCCAAACTCTCACCTCTTCTGGTTAAATTTCTGCTCAATCTTGACAACATATCTATAAGCCGTACCTAATGATGGGATGTCCAAAAACTCCATTTATGGTTGAATGTATCTATGCAATCATCCACAGTATTTGAGCACTAGATGTCGCTCAAAGTCTTTGATACCCAATTTGGTGCACAGGGTATGGAAAATATTGGTGAAATTTGGTACTGTCTGGTCCCTTTCCTGACACAGGGTGGTCCATCTGGTGTACTGGTCCTCATAGATTCCAACATGGTATTATTATTCTTTAATGGCATCCAAGAAGGAATCCCATGTAGGGGAAACCGCAAATATTGCAGATTCCTGTATGGCCCTTTGATCAGAGTAAGTATCCCACTAGTCCTTAACATGGGGGACGACCTTGAGGAGTGAAAAAGTAATATTTTCCCTCTCGAAAAAATTATGGACCGAAAAATACCCATAGAGAAGATTCAACCATTTATCTACAACATCCACATCTATCAATCCTTCAAATAATGGAATATCAAATTTTACATGTACCTTGAAGGGGGTTGCATGGCCGCTTGATGAAGATACTTCTCCCGTGGGCAACCGCCGAAGGATCTGTGCAAAGTTTTCCATCATTTCGTTCCTTTGTCATGCAAGGGCTTCCTTGAGCAACATTTTAAAAGGATCTCCTACTCCATCATCTTTATTTTTGTCCCCCATGGGTTTTTGTTGGGCTCGACACGACCGGTATTTCAAAGACTCGATTGGTTTGAGTCCCAACTTATTGTACCTAGATCTTGTTGGGGACATGCACGAAGAAAAATAAATGAAGGACATACCACTCTGATACCACTGATCCAGATTTAGGAGATAAATGAATTGATTAATAGACTGAATACAATAAACACAGATATATGGAGAATGACACAAATATCCAATGAACAATATATTCTATTGAATAAATGAAATAGGTTGAAATTGTAAAACTACATAATTGAAACAACTTGCTCGAATGGTGGTAGCTATCTCTGAGAAGAGATGTGGCTACTATGCACATCCGTCTGAGCAAAAAAAATGATTATAATGAGGCCTTTTTAACATTACTCATGAATGTCAAAACCCTAGACATCCAAAAACCTAACCCTAGGAGGTGAAACACCAAAAGTCATGTGGGCCCCGATGGGTAAGTTGGTACCTCAACTTCCTGGGGTCTTAACTTTTGCATACAACCTCCATTTTAGGCACGTGATATCTCGTTGGAAAGGTATTTTCGAGAACTACACATTATGCCATCCAACTCTGACTCCATCTACAGTTTGACTGTGTCAAGACAAAAAAAACACGATTTAGGGCCCCAAAACGACCCTGGAAGTACAAAAAGATGTGCTGACATGCAAACATCCAAAATAAGCCAGTTGGATTAGGTGGGAGGCCAACAGTCTCCACCTAGAAGATGTGTAGGGATTCAGACAACCCCATAATTGTAGAACCCACAATTACAAAGAAGTACTTAAGAATGTGTTGAACTAAAACAATGTTCAAGAGGAGACAATTGTAATAGGTGGGTGACCACCAATATCCACCTGGATCACTGGTTCTCCAGTATACTTCAACACTATGGTCCACACTTATCCATGGGACCCTAGTATATGGTTGTACACCCTCATAATAAGCATTGAGGACAATGCTTTCTTAAGGGGGATGTAATGTTATGTAGCTAGAGAGGTAGTGGATTAGGTAGCTAAAGAGGTAGTGGGTTAGGTAGCTAAAGAGGTAGTGGGAGGGCCCGGAGGGCCCATAATGATAATAGTGGAGGCCATTCAATGTAAGGTGGAATAGTTCCACTATAGTATTAAATAAGGCCCACTATGGTAGTTAGATTTAATAAATGTAAGATGACTTCTTAGAAGGTTTCGCTTCTAGAAGGTTCCTCCTCTAGAAGGTTATTAGGTGGTTGGTAGCACTATATAAATAGGTTCAAGCAATGTAAATAGATATGAAGAGAAGCATTGTATTTGGAGTGTGTAGCTCAATAGGAGGATCCCCCCTCTAAGAGGTAAGTGAACAAGAGAGGATCCATTGTATGATGTTTCCCTACCTCAAGGGTTTTCTTATAATAAAAGTGTGGTTCTTCTATATTGTTCTCTAAATATTTATGGTGTTTTTGTATGCAAGTATTTTTCTCTTAACAATATGTCATTGCTATTATTTCTATTTTTCTTAAAATTTGTACATATTATTTCACTGCAAAGGTTTAAAACTTACATTTTGGTCCAATGAAATAGGAATTTAGCAATTGGGCATTAGATCAAACATTTCCACATAAAACATAGATAATTGGAAGTAGAACAAACATAATGACACTAAATACATATGCAAATGTTGAGCGGGTGCATATAGTTCCCACAGGCCTTGAGCACATGCAAAAAATTTAGTTGCATTGATTGAGTTAGGGACCTATTTGGCATATTGAACAATAGAGTTTCATTTTGTTATTGAATTTTCAATTGGTTTTTTGTGTACAAGTTGTGTTGAGAACATAATATTTGTGTTCATTCTAAGAATACAAGTCTCTATAAAAATTTGAGACCGGAGACCATATTACGTTTCCATAGAGGATCCATATTGGTTAGATGTGACAGGATAGGTATGGCAGAAAACGTAACTCCACACTTGATTAATTCATTAAGATGAAGCTCAATAAATATACAAATGAATGATTGTTGGTCTTCCCCAACGAGTGACTCTTACCATCACCTACACCTCTTCATATTTACAATAGCATTACACAAGTAATGCAATCACAAGGATTACATGTCCAACACTCCCCACCTTAATCCAAAGGGGTGTTTGTGAGTCCAAGCATCATTATGAAATTTTCAAACTTTTCTCTTCCAAGCGCTTTGGTGAAGATGCTTGCAATTTACTCATTTTTTGAACAATGTCTCAACTGAATTGTTTTTTCCTCTACATGATATTGAATCAGGTGATACTTTGTGTTGATGTGCTTAGTTCGATCATGGAATTTTGGATTCTTGGCCAACTTGATAGAAAAATTATTATCAACTAGAAGAGTAGAATTCACTTGTTTCTCCTACAAAACTTCAAGTATTTTCCCGATCCACATAATCTCCTTCGTTTCTTTTACAACTGCCACACATTTTACCTCTATTGCGGAATTTTCCAGAACTAATTGTTGTGTGATCTCCAGGAGATAACTGTTAATCCAAGAATCATGAGATAGCCTGGAGTTGACACTTCATTTTCCTTATACCCAAGAAAGTCTGTATCAAAATATCCAATCAAGTTGAAGTCATTCACCTTAGAGTACTTGAGTTTGAAATCTTGAGTTCCCTTCAAGTATTTTAGAACTATTTTTGCAGAAGACCAATGTCCTTCACAGGATTTTTGCATGAACCTGGAAAGAATTCCAATAACAAATAAAATATCTGGTTTGGTGGTGGTAAGGTAGATAAGACTTCCCATAAGCTACATGTACTTGGCTTCATCCTTAAATTCATTCCCTTCAATTGATGTGAGCTTCAAATTATCTTCCATTGGACTAGAAACAAGATTACACTATGTCATGTCGAACTTGTTCAACAATTCTCCAACATACTTCTTTTTAGATATGAACGTGTACTTTGGGTTTTGATTCACTTTAATGTCCAAATAGTAGTGAAGATGTCCCAAACATGTCATCTAAAATCCTTTCTTCAACTCTTTCTTTATGGATGCAATATAACTTTCATTGTTCCTTGTTATCAACATATCATCTACATATACTACAATATATACAACAATTTTTCCAACGTTCTTGAAAAACAAAGTTGCATCATCAATATTGTAGTGCTTGAAATTCAATTTTAGAAGATGCTAAGTTAACATTTCAGACTAGGCTCGCAATGCTTGTTTCAGGCCATATAAGGATTTGATGAGCTTGCATAGTTTTTGTTCTTTTCTCTTCACAACGAAACCTTTTGGTTGCAACATGAAAACATTATATTTCAAGTCTCCATTCAAGAACACAGTCTTCACATCCATTTGATGAATTTTCCATCCATTATGTGTTTTCCATAAAAAAGAGGTATGGATGGCATCCCATTTTGTTGTGGGGAGGGGGGGGGGGATTCTCCTCATAATCAATACCTTCTTTCTATGCAAATCCTTCTTCCATGAGCCTTGCTTTGTTCTTGTCAAGTGAACCATTTTATTTGTTGAATACCCACTTGCAACTGATTGGTTTGGTTCCTAATGGAGGATCCACCAACTTCCACATCCCATTCTCGATGAGAGAATCATATTCCTATTGATGTTTGTAGAATCAAACATGTATTTCCAGACAGGTCTAAGTGTCTAGACGTGTGCAAGTCATCTAAATCCTTCTACCTTAAGACTTTACTTTAATTAAATGAATTACTAAAGTAAAGTGATTTTATTAGTGAGTTGAGTTTTATTTAAAGAAATGATTTAATTAACATTATTGAATTAAATAATAGCATTGATCTCAAGTGAGGTGAAAAGTGGTCTCATCTGTCAATCACTTTGAAGATTAGGGTTAGGTCATAAATCAATATTATAAAAGCACGACAATGGTAAAGGAGAAGCCACTTTTCACACAGAGATAAAAAAAAATGACTTTTGCAAGTGTGCAACAAAAGGATCGATCACCAAAGACAATGTAGGTATTTTTTTATGGGTCGCGTTGTTAGAGCAAGTTTCAACATACAGGTCACACTGATAACACGAGTATTCTGTTACAAGCTACACAAAATAGTGCAGGTATTAGTGCAAAAGTTGCACTATCGTCATATAGGATTGTACAACAACTTTGGGAATAGGTCAACCAGTCATGTTTTGATGTACTTTGTCTCTTTTCTAATTAGGCCATTTTCTCAATAAGGGAGCCCTTGTAAGCTTTGAAGCTATTTGAATGATAAGTTTAGTTGATGGGTAGAATATCTTTGTGTATTGTGGTTGAGATTTTTGGTTTCCAATATTGATTTCACTATCTTTATTTGAGTTGAATATTCCAATAGTGTATTTGTAATGTCCCCCACCTCTTAGAGAGGTGATGAGGAGACTCAGTGGCCTGGGCACCCCCACTAGGTCATAGTCTCACACTGAGGGGGGAAAAGTCAAGAAGTTAAAAGTTATATTTTTAAGTTGACTTAAGAAAGGAAAAGGATAAAGGAGTAAAAGATAACTCAACAGAAGAATAGAAGATTAACCCTGGGAGTTAACCTAACTCAACAGAGAATTAGAAGGAACAATATAAGTAAGAGGCTGGGGTGCACCTATTATTCATTCTGGTTTTGGATTAGCATTTTCTATTGCTCTTGAGCATTCAGTTTGGGGGTTTTGCTGTACACACCCTTGTGAGCAACTCAGTGGTGAAATATCCACTCACCTTGTTCCACAGCTTGGTCTCGGGGATGAAAGACTCCTCCACACCATTCTAGTCTCAGGGCCAGCTTATCGAGGGAGGTTCGATCTAGCTTATCTTGAGGGCCTGGGGCCATTCCGACAGTTGGGTTTTGTTTTCAGGGGCAGGACCATCAGTTTGAGGGATTTTCTGGAGGGTTATCATCATTATACATTTGTTTGCAGATTGGGTCATCGTGGAGCCATAGGGGACGTCCTGTGATTCAATAAAACTCAGATCTAGGGAGATCTGCTTGAGATCTAAGCCCGAAACTTCTCCCATGGGATTCTCATAGTCCGATCTATATTCTTGGAGAGTTTCAGAGCATTTGGAGGCCTCCTTCATCAGGGCCGAACCAACTAGGGTTTCAGTCATCCAGTGGGGCACACCATTCAGTGGGGAATTCAGATCTACGGGGTTTGAGAGTGGATTTGGGAATTTGGACATTTGGGTTTTCCTTACAGTTGCCCAATCTACCATTTGGCATATTTCTCGGGATGATTGGACACTTTTGGTAGCAGGGCATAATTATTCAGGGCTTCAACATTCTAGCAGGACGTGGCACATTCCAACTTGGAGGTTGAGCATTAGTACGGCTCAGATCTGCTTGATTTAGTCTTCATTGTATATCCAGCCTTTGGAGGCTTATTTTATATTGTCAGGAGCATTTTGTAGCAGCTCATATCTATTTCTTGTACGACCATCTGAGGTTTATGCCAGATCGGCCATCTATTGTATTGATCTTACATTGCTCATAATAAAAAGGTCAGATCTTTGCTTGTGCTTCTACATCTTGAATATATTGTGATCTCCATGTGTTGATGAATCTTGTAAATTAGTAGTAGTTAGTGATTCCAAGAAAGAATTTGGCTTGGGATCATTACAGTGCTATCAGAGCCTCGATCCTCCAAACCTGTGGAGAGATCGGTGCATGCATAAGTACAGGGGAATTGTTATGGCTCCGAGGAAGAAAAACAATAGTGAAACAGAGGGAGAAATGGAAGGGTTAGGAGACGACCATGATCCTCAGGGCTTGGCTCTCTTAGTAGCCGAATTTGGTAAGTTCTAGCAAAACATGAACTGCACAGAAAGCACATTGGTCTGACAGTTGGATGAGTATCAGGAAACCAACAAAAGGGGACAGGCCGAAATCTCTGAAACCTTGAAGAAAGTTGATGAGAATCTACAGAAAATGAACGAGAACCAAACTAGGATAACTGACCTTCTGATG
>ML817691.1:44850-92060 GCA_009831015.1 Picea engelmannii | reverse complement strand
TCCTAATGGAGGATCCACCAACTTCCACATCCCATTCTCGATGAGAGAATCATATTCCTATTGATGTTTGTAGAATCAAACATGTATTTCCAGACAGGTCTAAGTGTCTAGACGTGTGCAAGTCATCTAAATCCTTCTACCTTGAGACTTTACTTTAATTAAATGAATTACTAAAGTAAAGTGATTTTATTAGTGAGTTGAGTTTTATTTAAAGAAATGCTTTTATTAACATTATTGAATTAAATAATAGCATTGATCTCAAGTGAGGTGAAAAGTGGTCTCAGATGTCAATCACTTTGAATATTAGGGTTAGGTCATAAATCAATATTATAAAAGCACGACAATGGTAAAGGAGAAGCCACTTTTCACACAGAGATAAAAAAAAAAAATACTTTTGCAAGTGTGCAACAAAAGGATCGATCACCAAAGACAATGCATGTATTTTTTTATAGGTCGCGTTGTTAGTGCAAGTTTCAACATACAGGTCACACTGATAGCACGAGTATTCTGTTACAAGCTACACAAAATAGTGCAGGTATTAGCGCAAAAGTTGTACTATCGTCATATAGGATTGTACAACAACTTTGGGAATAGGTCAACCAATCATGTTTTGATGTACTTTGTCTCTTTTCTAATTAGGCCATTTTCTCAATAAGGGAGCCCTTGTAAGCTTTGAAGTTATTTGAATGATAAGCTTAGTTGATGGGTAGAATATCTTTGTGTATTGTGGTTGAGATTTTTGGTTTCCAATATTGATTTCGCTATCTTTATTTGAGTTGAATATTCCAATAGTGTATTTTTATTTTGTGAGCTACTAATTTGATTTGCAACAAAGAAATCAACAAATAACAAGATAAGCCAGAGTAAGGATTTCAACATGGTATCATAGTGATCACTATGAGAGAAAGCTAGATTTTAGATTCATAACCAACAGGCAGAAATTAAAGGACAAATTTCAGGGAAACAATCGTACTACAATCAGATTGGGTCACCGAGGACAACACATGTATTTTGGTACATGTTGCATAGAAAGTGTAGGTATTTTGTTATAGGTCACGCAGGAACAACGCGAGTAACATCATACAGGTGAAAAAAAATGTTAGTAACAACATACATGTTGCACAAAACAACGCGGGTATCGACATACGAGTCACGTAGTTAGCACAGATCAGTGTGGGCAGAGGCCGTGCAAGTCAACACAGGGGCAATTTTAGTAGTGGGTTATTTCCAGAGAATTTTTTCAGGTCTAAGGGATGACATCAATACCTATGAGATTTGAAGACAGATTGGATAGAGAATCCAACTTCCAATATTGGAAGGCAAGAGTGAATTTTGCATTAAAAGAGTATGACCTTTGGGAGTTAGTGGACAAAGTAGTTGCTCCATAAATAGATCCAACAAATTTGGCAGCTCACGAGAAGAAGGAGAACAAATCTGAGAGGGTTATCTTGGATTCAATGAAGTATCATCTAATTCTTCACCTATCCGAGAAGAAGAAGACCAAAGAGATGTTTGATTCCTTCGTAGGTTTATTCTAGAGCACTAACATGAATATGAAGATGATCTTAAGAAATAAACTTAGATCTGTGTAGATGTCTAGATATGACTATGTTACCATATATTTCATGAGGATCACTCATGTATGTGATCAACTTGCAGCCATAGGGGAGAAAACAAATGACACAAAGCTCATGGATGTGGCATTGAATGATTTTCCCAAGTTTTGGGAAGCATTTGTCAAGGGAGCTTGCGCTCGAGAAAAACTCTTAGATTGGCATATGCTTTGGGATGAATGCATCTAAGAAGAGATTCAGGAGGAGTCTAAAGAAGGAAAGTAGGGAGATGAAGAGGAGGAGAACCTGACCCTTGTTAGTAAGACAAGGAAGGGAAAAGGAAAGGGTTCCAACAAGCAGGGTGACAGTGAGGAGTCAACCTCACAACCAAGCAAGGACTTGAGTAAAATCAAGTGATTTGCATGCCACAAGTATGGGCACTATGAATCACAATGTCCGTAGGGAATATGCAGAAAACAACATCAACATAGACACAACTAAATGAGTTTGCAACAAATTTTGAGAATGAATTATCAACGTTCTCCTGCCTCTCCACCAACACCAACTCAAGGAGTGCTTGGTACTTGGACAATGGTGCATGCGTCACTTTTTATAATACATGCACATAATTTACAAATATGACCATTATAATATTCCAACACCCCCCCCCATGCTCACTTAATAGTAGCAATTCCCTATTACATATAAAACCACTACTAGGAGACTACATAGTAAAAAGAATACATGTTGAGCCTTTTTATAGTTGATTATAATGATCCAAGAAAAATTGCATGTACCCTACATGTATACCTTCCACCATTGTCATGTACATGCCACAAAGATTATATGGAGCTAAATGGAACTTCTTGGTCTCAAGTTTGTATCCTAAATCTATATCTTGTGTTTTTGCAACGTGTTTTCCAAGTGTACCGTGCACTTCTCATTAGTATGTGCACTAGAGCTATGCATGGCATGTGCATTCCATGCATATGCTATGTACCTGACCTTGTACATGAAAACAAATATGAATTTTCTACATTATGCCATATTACATGCAATTTTGCAACATCACTAAATTGTCACCTCAAGCCTATGCATATATTCATTTACCATGCACAAAAGTAGTACTTTATAGAACCTCTTGTCTTATCCTACTCAAAACCATCTTTAACCTAACCATAACACAAAATCCCTTTGGTGATTTTCCAATCCATTATGATTGTTCCCCCTAGGGTATATGCATATTCATATCAATGTTAGCCTTGACAACCTTGACACCATAATTTATGTTTGACAACATAGGTGTTCTAAAATAGGAGGAACACCTTTAGTAACCACTCATGCAATCAGGTCAAAGATCAACACACCAATTTTTTTATGTGGAAAAAACCCCTATGGGGAAACATTCACGACCCCAACCAACGCGACCACTTGGAGCAGTTTATTAATGCAAAAGAAAAAGATTACAAAGAGATTTTACAAGAGAGTTTCTCACAATCGATCATCAACAAATGACCTTCTACGTTCTTTAAATAGAGATCATGGACCAATCGGGTATTAAGCCACATATCAATGTAGATAATAAGATCGAGGCGAATATGAATCATCATATCACTATATGTCGGGAACATATCGTGGCCGTTGGATTTCCTAACTACAAATTCATACTAATGCATACTAAATAAAGACACTAAGAAACACACTTTTACTTAACAACACATTAGACCAAGAAGATCTTCACTAACTCCTAAGTGTCAAAATATATTAACATCCCCCATTAAGAACAACTTGGGATAGGATTAAAGGATTTACAAAAGTGACACAATAGAAGAAGGAAGTAGGAATTAGAGCCTATCCCCCCTTAATGACAACTTCATGAACTCCTAACATAGATCGAAGTTTGGAAAACTTTGCTTCTGTAAGAGACTTTGTGAAAATTTATGCAACTTGATCTTCTATAGGGAAAAATAACACTTCAATAACTCGATCATGAATGAGATTTCTGATGAAGTGCATGTGTATTTCAATGTGTTTGTTGCACTGATGTTGAACCGGGTCTTTGGTGAGATTAATGGCACTCTAATTGTCACACCAAAGGCTAGTCAGATGCTTCTTCTCGAATCCAAACTCTGAAAGGATATGTCGAAGCCACAATGCTTCCTGACTTGCATTTACCACTACTCAGTAAATTGATTCTGCTGAAGAAAGTGAAATAGTTTGTTGTTTCTTACAGGACCAAGTGACAGGTCTTGAACCAAGGCTAAAAACATAACCTTCAATAGACTTATGATCATCAAGGTTGTTGGCCCAATCTGAATCAGTGAAACCAACCAATAAAGGAGTCCCCCCTGAATTGTAATGTATCCCAAACTGAATTGTACCTTGGACATACCGAAGTATCCTTTTAGATTCTTTCCAATGGATTTCATAGGGTTTTTGCATATACCGGGAAACAAGACCAACAACAAAGGAAAGATCAGGACATGTATGAGTCAAGTATGTTGACGCTCAAAAGCGCAACATGGAATCCCTACCTGCAAATGGATTGCAATGCCTTACTACTTATATATATTTAATAATATACTAAATAGGTGGGACCCTGTTATGTGAATAATGATGAAAGACGCTTTTATTTGATTGCGCTCATGACTACCTTGCAAAGATGATTCTATAGTTTGAAATTCAAAACTGCTTTTTGGGTGAACGATGGGTGTATTGGAAATTTAATTTAAAAAGGAAAGGGGAAAATGTTGTTTTAATGAGCATCTTGGTTTATTCTTGCTACACATATATTTGAATTGTTGATTCAAACTCCAAGCGTGGGCCATATATAGTTGTGGCATATTACAGTTAAGGTATTCTTGTTATTATCATGGACAATTGTTAAGTATTATAAGGTGGAAATCCTTCCCTAGAGAAGAATGATGGACATGATATGTTTTGGTTCTAAGTGTCTAGTATACATATAAAACTTTTGAGCTTAATGAAAGGAGGAAAATTCGATTTTTGTATTGAAATGTTATGTGGAAAACATAGTGGACTATGCGCTGGATGTGTTGGGTGCGCTCGTACTTGGCTCTAGTTGATGGAAATTAACGTGAGAAACAATGTGTAATTATTGTGTGTCGCTCTAACTCTACCTGGAGGTCACCACCCTCACTTGGTTCACATTTGTGTTGGTTTCTTTGGCTGGTGTTTCCTCCGTTTTTCTCGGCCTTGGAAAGAATAGTGGTGCTTGTTGGTTTTCTGGCATTCTCCATACATGTATGTTGGCTCTTACCTCTCCATTCACGAACTGTAGCTCCGCTTCAAATAAAAGTATGATGTTGGCTCTTAGATTTTCTTACTGACTGTGTTTTCTTTCCAAAGTTTATAATGGATGTATGTAGTTATCATGGTTGTGCAAATTGCATTTATATGGAGTTTCCTCTCTATTGGCATTAAAATTTTTCAAGCCGAGAATAATGTTTGGAATTCCTTTTTGTTTGGATTATGCAATTGCGTTGCGCCCAGAATGAGTGTTGCTTCTATTTCTATGACTATTGGAAAATAATTATGGCAAATATTTTCTTTGTTTCACTCATCTATGGTCATTAAAATTCAAGGGTTTTTTTCTGAGAAATAAAAGAACAGTTTTTTTTTTCTTTTTCTGCATAACACCATACCCTTCGCTCAGTATTTGGAAGACTTGCAACTCCATTAAAGTATCTTTCAATGTTTATGAATAGATAGGTGTATTTTCCTTGCAGCCACCATATGGGATCTGTGGAAAAATATGTTGTGGAAATCAATGGTTAAATGGTTTTTTGCAAATATGAATGTTTCACCTTTTCATGCCCACACCTCGGTTCTTTTATTTGGTTTATGGAAATTCGTAAGATTCGAACTATGGTATTGATATGGTTTATAGTGATTAACCTGACAGTGAGGAAGACAAGTTATATCCATGAAGTCTTGGCTCGTTTGTTGATTATGCACGGGGGTTTGGTTGATTTTGAAAATTATATGATGTTAAAATAAATGATGAGCACTAGTTCATATGAGGTTTCGAACCCAGTGTGTTTACGCAATAAGCATTGAAGGTTGTGAGACAAGCGTTATATAGTGAAAATTCGATGGCTTTATGTTGTGTTCTCAGCCTCCTATGCGCGTTGGGTGTAGTCTATTTTTAACTGTTTTGTGACTTTGTTAACAATCTCATATAAAAGATCTGCTAATAATAAAAAAAAGAAGGGGAAATTGAACTTGTAAATTTTGACAGTCCCGAATGTTTCTTGGGGTTTTATATTGGGTACTATAAAAACCATTGTTTCTTGGATTTGAATTATTAACAGAGAAACTCTTTGGCAATTGATAGTGATGTTGATTTTCAATAGATACTATTGCATATAATAGAATAGTAATCGTCTTTTCCCCTTTCATTATCTCATTTTTTGCACATTATATGCCCACCGCCTTCCCAAATACTTTTAAAACATTCCTTGTTCTATTATTATGAATTTCATTTTTGAAAAGAGGAAGGATTAATAACAAAAGAAAATGTTAGTTGATGACTGGTGTTGGAAGTTTGGATATGGATACATTTTATGTTACTTCTGCATTTTCTTAAACAATATTCGTTGGTCGCTTCCCCTCCATGCTACCATTTTTTTCTCATTATAAGCCCATCATCTTACCATATCCCTGCCACTCCTTGTTAAAATGGCAAATTGATTGTTGAGTTTTAAGGAATTGATGGGTGGATTGCATGTACTTTTGTGGTGAATGATAGAGCCAACCTTTTGATTTTATTTAGGTAGAGTATTGATGCATGGATTGTTAAGAGTTTTTCATGACATATTTGGATTATTTCTTCAGGATGAGTTTCTTTAGCAAGGGCATCAATGGCAGAGGGTTAATAGAGGTACTAGTAGAGGCAGAGAAAATTGGCAAAGAGGCCATATAAGGCCACGATTTTTGATACATTTTGATGTTGATCCACAAGAACTAAATCAACTCTTTCAAGTTGGGTTCTTCAACCTAGTTGGCCATGGGATCCTCCTACCCCGACCTGAGAGGCCTCATTTCCAGCCACATCAAAACTTTTTTGGTACTCATGTTCCCCCTCATGTTTCTATGCAGCCAGAACCACCTGCCAATGATGGTTGGCAAGAGATTGTCCATCAACGTGCTGCTCATCACCATGATTGGCCTACTATGTCTTTGCCATTACCCCCTCCTCCATCTCCAAAAAATCCAAATTCCCAATCTGATCATGTTGTCTCACCCATACAATCTTCTCATGCAAGTAAAAGGATAAAAACTAATGTTCCCGATCCAGATCCAGATAAAGGAAAATGAGAGGCCACTCCCTCCAAGTCATACAGATATTCCTCTTAATTTGTGTCCTCTCGTCTTTGTCTCAAAGACAATTTCTCTCACGTCATCAGTGTAGTCCACCCACAAGGTTCCCATTAATTGCAGGCTATTGCACATGATAGATCAGAAATGGGATCTAAAGAGGGCATCATTGAAAAGAGGCAAAATGCCTCTTATAGAAAATATGTTTTTTAATGTTGATTTATGTTATTTTCTATTGAGGACAGTCTTTTTGTTTTGACAATATTTTGGAAAACAAATATATATTTAGACAGTGTTTTGGAAAACATGGATATAATTCCATTTTTGGAAATAATCATGTTATATTTTGCTGATATTAAAATATTTGATCATTAATATGAGAATGAGAGTTATAAGGAGGATGTTTGAATCAAATGTTTGGGGTTATATACTTCATGTTTTGGTGATTATTAAAAGAAATTGAAAATGGGAGTCACAAGGGGTCCCACCTATTTAGTTATTATTTAATTAGACCCTTACCTATATATATTATTATTTATTTGTCTCAACTAATTAGTTAATCTAGTTAAGATTAACTGAAGAAAGGTAGTTGAACTACTATAACTTATTGAGAAGGAATAAAATCTCATTCAAATGAAGAGACAAGGGAAAGAGATAATAGAGGGACAAATTTAGCCATAAGGTTTGCTCTATACTTGTGAGATACTTTCATTTTCCATTCATTCTGAGTTTACTAGAATGCTTAACCATCTTGATGACAACATGATCTTATTGAAGGCAACAAGATTCAAAACCGAATCATATATTTCAGCAACTTGCTTTAAAGGTGTATGATTTGTCTTTGGTAGTCTGTGTGTTCTTGTTTGTTTATGAATTAAATTTCATGACTGATAAAGAATATTTTGCAAAGTCAAGTGACATAATTTTGTGGCTAGCTGATCCAGATATTTAGCTTTAGTTTTCTTTTGTTGTCTGATTCTTTTTGTATGGTGCCCATCAGAGGCTTCTAAATCTGACTTTGGTCCCTACCCTCGTAGAGGTTTCTAAAGAAAATTCAACTTTGTATCTTAGAATGAAATCAATATAAAAATTAGACTTATGATTTCAGTCTCACATATGTATTTTTGATGATTTGGTTCATATTTCTCTTTTATCTCCATGTACATACTCATGTAATTTCTACTTAGTTTATTTCTTTTCACAGTTGCATATAATATATAAAAAACCATCATTGGTCCCTTGTACTTAATATATGTGGATTAAGTGATCGTTTCTTTTATTCTAAGGCTATAAACCCTATGTATAATTCCCAACTATCTTGCCTTATCCCAACAAGATCTGAAAATGTTTGAGTAAGGTTCTTCATACTTTTTCTTCAACAAAGTATAAGAGACTACCAACTAATTGACGGTACAAGGAGGCATCAACTTCGGGAGAAGTACATGTGGCAAAGAGATTGACTCCATATTGGAAGGGAGAAGGGGTTGGTTTACAATATACCACGTGGAAGCGACAAAGATGGTCACAAGCATACTTAGACTGGTAAAGAAAGATTCCTTCATTGACTTGCAAAACTTGGAGGCCAAGGAAATAGTGCAAAAATCTTAAGTCTGTCATTTCAAATTTCTTCTTAAGGCCGGTTTTCATGTGGTTTAAAGGTTTTTGGTTACTACCAGTAAGGATAAGGTCATCAACATAAAGAACAAGTATTATGAGATGGATTCCTACTTTCTTGGTATATACATTAGGATCAAAATGACATCTAGAAAATCCAATGTCAATAAGAAAGTTGTCCATTTTGGCATACCAAGCTCGGGGAGCTTGATTAATATCATAAAGAGATTTCTTAAGGCAAAAAACAAGGCTAGAGTCGTTCTGGACATAGCCAAGAGGTTGTTCCATGCATATTTCTTCTTGAAAATCCCCATGCAAGAAGGCATATTTAACATCCATCTGATGGGCCTCCCATTTATGTGAGATATCAAGGGAAAGAACAAGGCCGATGTAATTCATTTTGGCTACATGGGAAATTGTTTCATTATAGTCAATTCCTTCAACTTGGGAAAATCCTTTGGAAACTAACCGATCCTTGTGTCTTGCAACACCTCCATCCGATGCATACTTAGTTCTGTAGACCCATTTACATCTGACAATTTTTCTTCCTTTCAGAAGAGGTACAAGATCTCAAGCATTATTTTCCATTAAAGAACAATTCTATTGATTCATTATTGTATCCAAATTTGGATGACCTAAAGATTCTGCAAATATCTCTAGATCATGAGTCTCTAAAACTTGATCCAAAAGAGAAGAGGCCCGTTGGAAATGTGAACGTGTCTGACGCTGATATGAAGGATCACCGAGAAGATCACCAACTGCTTCTCATGTTGAACGAACCCATCTAGGAAGCGATGGTGTTGGTGCTGGTTCAGGTTCAATGGAATCATCTGAAGGAAGGTGAGTAGGCGGAGGTGGATTTACATCCTCATTATCATCATCTGAAGAAGAAACTAGAATAGAAACAGAAGAAGGGAAAAACGTCAAAGATGGATTGCAGGTCGAAGAAGGAAGAATCGTCGAATTAGGCTCGCAGACCAAGATATTTTCATCAAATTTAACATCTCTTCTAATAATAATTTCATTACAATGTGGTTGAAGAAGTCTGTAACCTTTGACATCTTCAAAATAACCAACAAATATACACTTCTCACTTTTAGGTTGTAATGCTTTCCTTTTCTCATCAGGAATGTGAGCCCAATCCTATACTGCCTAATACAGATAAGTGACTTACATCAGGTTTAATTTTAGTCCATGCTTCTTCTAGTATTAAATTTTTAAGAGCCTTTGTGGGAGTGCGATTTACTATGTAATTTCCACAGTGGATGGCTTTCTCCCAATACTTTAGACTTAATCCCTTAGATTGGATCATACAATTAGCCATTTATTTTAATGTGTGATTCTTTCTCTGAGAAACACCATTTTTTTGTGGTGTATATGGAATAATGTGTTGCATTTGGATGCTCTGTGTAGTGAAGTAACTTGTAAAATTATTGTTCACATATTTTCTGACATTATTTGTTCTTAAGTTTTCAATTTGATGTCCATATTGTTTTTCTACAAGGGCCTCATTGGATAGAAACTTTTCAAAAAATTTGCTCTTAAGTTTTAAGAAGTAAACCCAAGTACATCTGGAAAATTCATTAATGAAAATTAATAAATACATGCACCCATAAAAAGAAGGAGAAGAAATTGGACCACACAAGTCACTGTGAACAAGATGCAAAGGGCCCAAGGCATGCTAAGAGGCACGTTTGTCAAAATTGTTCCGATGATGTTTGTCGAGAACACAATCGACACAAACACCATATCTACATGAAAAAAGAGGAAGACCAGTCACCATCTGTTGATTACATAGTTTATATAGTTTATATGGCCAAACCACTCATGCCAAAGTTTTCTCAAGTCATCGCTATGAGCAATAAAAACTGATGGAAAATATGATGACCCAAAGTTATCAAACTTGTACAACCTGGTAATATCATCAACAATTTGAGTTGCAAGAACATGTTGAGGATATTTGAGATCCTTGATTAAAACTTGGTGAGGTGAAAACTCTACGGTTTTACTTTCACCTGAATGAGTGATTTGATATACTGATAGAAGGTTACAAAAAATACTTGGAACACATAAGTGTTCAACAACACGGGTATTCCAACAGAGGAAGAACACTTTCAGTAACCGATCACACAACCAGATCAAAGATCAACACACCAATGTTTTGACGTGGTAAAACCCCTACGGGGAAACATCTGCGGCCCCAACCAACGTGACCACTTGGATCAGTTTATTAATGCAAAAGAAAAAATATTACATAGAGATTTTACAAGAGAGTTTCTCACAATCGATCATCGACAAATGACCCTCCATGCTCTTTAAATAGAGATCATGGACCAATCAAGTGTTAAGCCACAGATCAATGGTCATTAAGATCGAGGAGACTATGAACCGTCAGATCACTCTATGTCGGGAACATATCGTGACCGTCAGATTTTCTAACTACAAATGCATACTAATGCATACTAAAGAAACACACTTTTACCTAACGACACATTAGACCAAGTAGATCTTAAATAACTCCTAAGTGTCTAAATATCCTAACATCCCCCATTAAGAACAACTTGGGATAAGATTGAAGGATTTACAATAGTGAAAAAATAGGAGAAGGAAGGAGGCATTAGAGCCTATACCCCCTTAATGACAACTTTCTGAATACCTAACATAGATATAAGTTTGGAAAACTTCGCTTCTGTGAGAGACTTTATGAAAATGTCTGCAGCTTGATCTTCTGTAGGACAAAAGAGCACTTCGATAACTTGATCATGAATGATATTTCTAATTAAGTGCATGTGTATCTCGATGTGTTTGTTACGCCGATGTTGAACTGGGTCTTTGGCGAGCTTGATGGCACTCTGATTGTCACACCAAAGGCTGGCTGGATGTTGCTGCTGGAATCCAAACTCTAAAAGAATATGTTGAATCCATAAGGCTTCTTGACTTGCATTTACCGCTGCTTGGTACTCTGCTTCTGTTGAATAAAGTGCAATAGCTTGTTGTTTCTTATGGGCACAAGTGACAGGTCCTGAACCAAGGAAGAAAACATAACCTGCAATAGACTTCCGATTATCAGGGTTGTCGGCCCAATCTGAATCAGTGAAACCAACCAATAAAAGAGTCCCCCCCTAAACTGTAATGTATCTCGAACTGAACTATACCACGTACATAGCGAACTATCCTTTTAGCTTCTTTCCAATGGCTTTCATGGGGTGTTTTCATATATCAGGCAACAAGACCAACAACAAAGGAAACATCAGTACGAATATGAGTCAAGTATAATAGGCTACCAACTAACTAACAATACATAGTGGCATCAACTTCAGGAGAAGTATAAGTGGTAGTAAGCTTGACTCTAGACTGGAAGGGAGAATGGGTTAGTTTACAATCGTCCATGTGAAAGCGACGAAGAAGGTCACAAGCATACTTAGACTGGGAAAGAAAAATTCCTTCATTGGTTGCAAAACTTGGAAGCCAAGGAAATAGTGCAAAAATCCTAAGTCTGTCATTTCAAATTTCTTCTTAAGGCTAGTTTTCACATGGTTTAAAAGTTTTGAGTCGTTGCCATTAAGGATAAGGTCATCGACATAAAGGACAAGGATTATGAGATGGATTCCTACTTTCTTGGTATAGACATTAGGATCAAAATGCAATCTAGAGAATCCAATGTCAATAAGAAATTTGTCCATTTTGGCATACCAAGGCAGAGTATAAAGTAGTGAAAGTACCAGTCACTGGTCAGCCTGAAGAACCAATCAATCTCTCAGTCAAGAAAGAATATGACTTTACTACTCCACAAGAACCAGTAAGGAAAAGGAGATCTCAACGTAATAGAGTAGTTGCTGGTTCACCAGTAGCTCAAACACAAGAACCTCTGTTACACACTTAAAACAATTATGTTCTAGAAGACAAGGCAAGAAGGACAAATTTTTGAGATAACAAATATTGGGGGTACACACAGTTTTCCATACCGGTACTTAGAGATTTGTCTTAGCAGTTTTCATGGGAGGATTCACCTCCCTAACTCAAATTCAGAGTAAGGCTTGAAATTGTTTTTCATGAGGACATGAAATGTCTTCAGTTGGGGGGCATGTTAGGACCCATAAATGTCCCCTTTTCACTATATCTTTTGCCCTAATTTTAACCTTATCATTTCTATGCTAAATGCCTACTTTAATGCTTTCTAAGACCCTTTTTCCGAAGGTATGAATCATTGATCTTGCTTTGATATTCTTATTTACTTAACACGTTTGATTGGTAGCATTTCTCATATTTTACCCATAAATGTGAAACTAATGATCAAAATGTGTAGAACAACCAAGACTTGAAGAAAGATCAATGTTGTTACACCAATTGTTACAGTTGTGCGCTAGTCCTGCATGCTGTTAAACGACTACAACAACTGCACACCTTTCCTGGAAGCTGTTACACTTGCTGCAACAGACGCCCACCGATCCTGGAAGTCGTTACACCGACTGCAAAAAATGCGCACCAATCCTAAAAGCTGTTACACTCGCTGCAATAGATGGCCACCGATCCTGAAAGACAAATCCTAAAGATTGATCCTCTGTTGTTACATGTTTTGGCTCACGTTGATTCTTTCTCCAGATTTGGTGACGATGAAATATCTATTGTATCTTGTGAACAACTTGAGAATCTGAGATTCCAAAAGCTATTCTGAGTCTATTTTAACTGGATGACTCTGTCTTTAAATAACAGAGCTTTTGTAGTCATTGGTACCGAAGATTAGCTGTGGAATTGTGAAGTAAAGTGAAGCAACTTATAATTGAACATTTTTGGTGATTTTAATAAAGAAAGCTATTTGAGTTTATCCAACCTACTGTAATCTTTTTGAGTGGATTCAGTGAGAAGGAAAGGGCCCACCTCCTCACATAATCCCCTCTGTTTTGAGTTCTAGATTAGCTACTTTGATTTGTGTGATTAATCTGTTTAGCATTACTAGAGTACAATTGTTGTTACAGTTCAGTCCCTTCCTGTCTAATGCGAATCAGTGTGTCTCATGAGAAGTTAGAGTCAATTGTTGGATAATGTTGGAGATTTGTTTTCCCTTTTTTTTTTTCTGTAGTAGATTAAAACTTAGTTTTCAAGCAAAAGAAAATAAAAGTGTGAATTCCCTCTCTGAAATTAAGTAGGTTTCCCTTTGGAAATAAGCACAGAATTCCCTTCTACAAGAATAAAACAGAAAATTAGAATAAAAAAGATAATCTGGGATTCTTATACACTCATCAATTTAGATTTCAATTATGCAAGTGTGATTCCAATTCTACAACAGTAGATTAGAACTCTAGCTGTGTCAACAACTTGTGTTAGTGTTCAGTTTTTCAAAACTCTGTTTCTTTCAATACTGCAACTTGATTAGTGTTTTCTTTCATCAATCTAGCATAGACTGCACACAATTATCTTGCAATAACAAAACTTCCCTGGGTTTGGAAATTTATATTGAACACCTTAATTATCTATTTATTTAGACAATTAAAGTGCTCAATACAAGATATACCAATTCAAGTTTCATGAATGAACACTTCTTGATATTCACCAACAATTTTTCTGACTGCAACTTTTCCAAGACACATCTCAGATGCCTCAAATGCTCTTCTTTTGACTGGCTGAAAATCAGTATATCATCTAGGTAAACTATCACAAATTTACCTATGAAATCCCTCAGGACTTCATTCATTAATCTCATGAATGTGCTTGGAGCATTCGATGATAAAAATGGCATAACCAACCATTCATACAGTCCTTCATTTGTTTTGAAGGTCATCTTCCACTCATCCCCTTCTCTAATTCTAATACGATGATATCCACTTTTCAGATCTATCTTAGTAAAGTATGTTGCTCAACTTAAACAGTCCATTATGTCATCCATCTTGGTCAATGGAAACCTATATATGATGGTTATCTTATTAATAGATTGTGAGTCCATGCACATCCTCCATTCACCACCCTTCTTTAGGCTCAACACTGCTGGTACTGCACATGGGCTCAAACTCTTCTTAATCAAACCTTTGTCTAGCAGTCCTTGTACTTGTTTTCTGACCTCTTCATTCTTTTGAGGTGTCAACCTATAGGTTTCCTTATTGGGTAAACAAGCTCCGGGAATGAAATCAATGTGGTGGCTGATATATCTTGTCGGTGGTAATTCATTGGGTAAATCATTGACCACAATGTCACCAAATTCAACCAACATTTCTTGAACTTTTTCAGGCATATCTGAAATAGTAGTCTTTGTCATCACCACTCCAGGCTTACATATCACAACATAATTTAATTCTTTCTCCTCAAGCTACTACAAATACTTCTTACCAGTAGAATTAAAACATTTTATGCTTGTTGCCCCACTGTAATACCTTCTTGAAAAGGAAGTAAGACATGTTTCATTCCATCCTTATTAAAACTATAACAGTTCCTCCTACCATTGTGCACTACTTTCTTGTCAAACTACCATGGTCTACCCAAAAGGACATGACATACATCCATGGGCATAATATCACATACAATTTTGTCTTTATAAGTTCCTACTTGCAAATCAATTTCACATTGTTCACTTACCAGAATTTGATGCCCTTTATGCAGCCAGGATACTTTGTAAGGAATTGGATGTTTGTTCTTCTTCAAGCTCAACTTCTCCACCATCTTTGTGGAAAATAGATTATCAATTCTCCCACTGTCAATCACCATCTTGCAACATTTTCCTTTGACCTTGCACATAGTCTTGAACAAGGCTTTCCTTTGAGCAGGTTCTGCATTTTCCTTCTCAGGCTTCAACAAGACCTTGTTTATCATCAAAGCCTCTCCAGTCTCAAGTAAATTTTTAGCCACTGGAAATTGCTCTTGATGCTGCTCATTCTGAGCTACATAGGCCCCTCTCTGTCCTATGTTTTCCTTTTCTGGGCATTCAAAAGATCTATGATCCAATTTCTTACATATGTAACATCTAAAAACAATTTCTTTTCCTATTCCTCTACCTCTACCTTCATGGTAGGGTCTTCCTCCTCTTGAGTCATTGCCCCTATTTTGCTACTCCTGCTAATTTGAGTTGTTGAACTCTCCTTTTTGGGCTGCAAATTTCTCCCTTCCAAATGTTTTCCCTCTTTCTTTGGTTGAACCTCTTCCTCTATTGAAGTTTTTCTTCCTCAATAGCTTTTCTTTTTCTCTCAAGGCACATTGGTATGCCTCTTCCATTGTTCTAGGAGACATCATGTTGATCTCATCCTGAATCTCCATTATCAATCCATTTATATATCTAGCAGTCTTCTATGCTGATCCTTCTACATAGCCAACTCTCAAGTTCACTTTGTAAAACTATTTAGTATACTCTCTTACAGTCAACAATCTTTGTCTCAGATTCTTCATTTACCTATACAAAGTCAGCTCATAATCCTTGGGTAAGAACTTGGCCCTCATCTTGGCCACCATCCTATCCCAACTCTTGATCAATGGCTTATTATTCCTTCTCCTTTCAGCTTGTACACTATCCCACCATAGGGATGCATGCCCTTTCAATTGTGTCACTACCAATCTGACCTTCTTGTTCTCCTCAATCTCATCATACTCAAAGTATTTGTCTAGCTCACTGATCCAATCAATGAGGTGTTCAACAGTGAGGCTTCCCTCATATGTAGACAAATAAGTATTTGGCCTTGATGTGGTTCCTAAAATGGATCGAAGACATCTCATTTCAGGTGTCTCTGCCATAGGAGATGCCTCCTCTTCATGTTCCTCATCTTCAGGCTCGCTCACATCTCCTGCCACCAGATCTCTCTGTCTGCCTAGCTCCATAGTTTCCATACGTTCTCTTATCTCTCTCACTTCCTCCATAACCTCTACATCTGTTGCTGGTCGACCTCTTCCACGACCCCAAGCTCCACCAACACAAACAACCATGTCTTTTCTCTATTACACTGAGAAAAACTCCTGCTCTGATACCAAAAATTGATGGCAGAAAATAGTTTGAAATCAACTAGCTTTAGCCTACAACCAAATTTGTCTTTTCCTCTTAATCCATCGACTTTTCTTTCTTATCTTTTCCAAAATATTATAAACCTTAGCACATGTTACTATTCACCATATTAATCATACGGTCAAAGTTTTTTTTAAAGTGAAGACTTAAAGTCTTGTCCCCAAACCCCAAGTGATAATATATCAAAGGCGTAGGCTATTCAACAAGGTTAAGATTCTAAGAATAGAACCCATACTCAGAACCCTAGTTTCTTAGCACTGTCTAAAACATTTAAACGAAAAATGAATCAACCATTCGTTGGAGCATCTATCGACAAGACATACGACCTCCAACCCAGAACCAAAGGCCTATCGCAGTTGTGAGAAAACAAAAAGGTTTTAATCACTCATATGCCTGCATGTGATAGATGATCAGGACCATAGATCTTCGATTCTGCAACTGTGCCCAAAATCTAGATTTAGTAGTGTATTTCTCTATTCACACAATAATTTAATAAACCAAATAATACCTTTGTTTAACTATGTACACAATGCAGTAAGAATTCAATAAAGAACCAGTCACATCTATTTGCCTGAAAGCAGTTTTGCAATGAGTTCTAGGTATAAAATAAGGTCACAAACCACCATCAAGTTGTTCACACAGAATTACTTGATTCAAAACTCACAAATTCATCTCATCCACTTTTTTTTTTTTTTTCAGCTACTATCCAGTACAGTCTGATTACACAGAGATTCTTTTTTTCCTTTTTTTTTTTTTCGATTGTTTCCCCCATCTCTTTCCCCTAATCCCTTGACTAACTCTAAAACCTAACAACCTCCCCAGATTTGAGGGATCCTTTCTAAATTTAGTAAAGCTAACTCCTAGAAAACTGTAACAATCTAGCTAAGTGGTTCAGTCTCCATGCAGGGAGCTGTAGATAACCACTATTCCTATTCAAGCTCCTCAACTAACAATCCACTCCTAGTTTCATAAATGAAGCTAATCAATAGTAAAAAATAAATATTCTTTGACCCTAGGATTCCTTGTTCAATCTCAAGCCACAACATGTGACAAAACTAATCACATTGCTGGCCCTGGTTAGATGCCCTTGCATCACATCTCTTCTAATAATAATTTCATTACAATGTGGTTGAAGAAGTATATAACCTTTGACATCTTTAGAATAACCAACAAATATACACTTCTCACTTTTAGGCTGCAATGATTTCCTTTTCTCATCAGGAATGTGAGCGCATGCTATACTTCCAAATACACGTAAGTGACTTACATCTGGTTTAATTTTAGTCCAAGCTTCTTCTGGTGTTATATTTTTAAGAGCCTATGTAGGAGTGTGATTTACTATGTAGTTTTCACAGTTGATTTCTTCCACCCAATACTTTAGACTTAATCCCTTAGATTGGATCATACAATTAGTCATTTCTTTTAATGTGTGGTTCTTTCTCTCAACAACATCATTTTGTTGTGGTGTATATGGAACAATGTGTTGCATTTGGATGCCTTCTGTAGTGTAGTAACTTGTAAAATTATTGTTCACATATTCGCTTCCAGTATATGTTCTTAAATTTTGAATTTGATGTCTAGATTTCTTTTCTACAAGGGCCTTGTAGGCCAAAAACTTGTAAAAAACATTTCTCTTAAGTTTTAAGAAGTAAACCCAAGTACGTCTGAAAAAGTCATCAATGAAAGTTAATAAATACTTACACCAAGAAAAATAAGGAGAAGAAAGTGGACCACACAAATCACTATGAACAAGCTACAAAGGACTCGAGGCGTGCCAAGAGGCATGTTTGTCAAAAATTTCTCGATGATGTTTGTCGAGAACAAAACCGACACAAACACCATCTCTGCATGAAACAGGAGGAAGACCAGTCACCATCTTTTGATTACATAGTTTCTACAATGAGTGATAATTTAGATGACCAAACAGCTCATGCCAAAGTTTGTTCAAGTCATATCTATGAGCAACAAAAACTGATGAAGAAGATGATGACCAAAAGTTGTCAAACTTGTACAACCTGGTAATATCATCAGCAATTCCATTTGCAAGAACATGCTTAGGATATTTTAGATTCTTGATTACAACTTGGTGAGGTGAAAACTCTACAGTTTTACCTTCACCTGAATGAGTGATTTGATATAATGATAGAAGGTTACAAGAAAAACTTGGAACACATAATACATCATTGAAATGACCATTATCTACTTGAATTGTTCGAGATCCTACAACACTAAGAGATCTATCATCGCCAACAAATATTTTCTTGGTGTTACATTCATTTAGAGCAGAAAATATGTCTTTATCCTTAGCCATATGATAAGATGCTCCAGAATCAATAAGCCACTCATCAGAAGAAGAAGTAGAAGTTGTATTGAAGGAGAAAGCAGAAGCATAAAGTGCATGTCCATGAGAAGAAGAAGTAGAATCAATACTGATGTTGTGCTTCGTCATCGTTGCTTCTAAAGTTGTCATCTTCTTGAAACATTTGGACTCATCATGACCATCTTTATCACAAAAGTTGCAATGTTTGTCAGTCTTCTTATTTTTATATTTTGTTCCTTTGTCACCATTAGGAGCTGAAGTTGTCTGAGCGGGTTTGGGACCCTTATGTTTCTTGTTGTTGTAGCGAGGATGTTTCTTCTTGGGATTATTGGGTTATCTTTTTGTTGGGTAACTAAGGCTTTATTGGAGGTACCTGTAGTGATGATCACTCCAAGTTGTACAAGCTTATCTTCCTCTCTAATCAAAGCAACACAAAAGGACTCAAGAGTGGGTTTTTTATAATTTGTCCCTAGAGTCTCTCTCATGGCATAAAAGATAGATACAAACACAGAATATGCACTACCTAGCTTAGAGATAATAAGATAGATGCAACACTCTTCCTCCATCTTTATCTCACATTCTTCACATAAAATTATGAGTGTTTTAAACTTAGATAGATAGTCTCCAATGTAATAAAAATCAGTTGGATTTAAAGTCAATACTTGATTTTCTAATTCTTTTGCTTGAATAATATTGAGTTTACCAAACACAGTTTCAATATTTCCCCAAGATTCATCGGGGTCATCAATTTCTTTAAGGTGGAACCTTAAATCAGGAGAGATGGACATTCTGGTTAGTCCACGTGATTCGTCACTCCTATTATCCCATTTGACTTTCTTATCAACATCGGTTTTTTTTTCCCAAGGTAATCCAATAGAAACCTTTACTTATTAATAAATCCTCCATATGAGATTTCCATTAGAAGTAGTTGGTGCTAGTAAGAAAAATATTACTGGAAGAATCCATATTAAATATGTAGATAATATGGATTTAAAAACTGAAACAGATGATCTGGATGGAAAGATCTCAAAAAATTATGCGATTTTTAAAAAAAGGGCACTAAAAATGGACTCTAGATGTGAAAGTTATGCTCTTTAAAAAAAGGCATAAACGATAACCAAATGACCACGTGGTGATGTAAGTTGCTTTATGAAGTGACCCACTTTTATAAAAGGAAGTGGGGATCACTTTTACAATGAAGTTACTTTATAAAAGAAAATTTGCATGCAAAATAAATAACTCTAAAATAAAGTATTAAAGCTACTTATAGTGATTCGCTTTTATACTTGAAGTGAAATACACTTTACAATAGAGCATGAACTTTTTCGAAAAAAGTAACAAAAAAAGAGACTTGAACTCAAGACCTCTTACTTAATAAGGAAAATTTTAACCAAATGGGATAGCAAAACATATTGTATTGTTTAACAAGAGGATTGGGGTTGTTGTTGTTGTTGGAGAGTGCTAAAAAAAAACTCTTTTCACACAAGATTTTTTTTTTCTTATCGATGACAACAAGGGTTAGATCTCAGTTAGTTTACCCAGAAGATGCACCTTTTCCTATCTGTTTATGATTTTTCGAGATCGCACAGGACATGGGGCAAAGAGAATACGCAGATCTAAAATAGTAGCAACCTGAAACAAACACTATAAAACCGAAATAAAACTAAAAAATAATACTCTGCGAAAATTTTTAAAATGCGTATTCAGGCTTTATACCTTCGAATCTGACTGAAATGGTCGTATCTTAGGAAAACATAAATTTTTTCAAGTGAAACAAAAAGTGTTCCTAACTGAAACAAGTGCTCCGGACAAAATGAAACAATTCTCTCAGCCCAAAAATGTACGAAAATGACAGAAAATGGAGATTAGACAACTCAGCTTCATGATCTCGATCTACAACAGGAGCATGTCTTCAAATAGGCTCTAATACCATGTTAGAAAACATAGGTATTCCAACAGAGGACGAACACCTTCAGTAACTTCTCACACAACTAGATCAAAGATCAACACACTAATGTTTTGACATGGTAAAACCCCTACGGGGAAACATCCACAACCCAACCAACGTAGCCACTTGGAGCAGTTTATTAATGCAAAAGAAAAAGATTACAAAGAGATTTTACGAGAGAGTTTATCACAATCGATCATCAAAAAATGACCCTCCATGCTCTTTAAATAGAGATCATGGACCAATTGGGTGTCAAGCCATGGATCAATGGCCATTAAGATCGAGGAGAATATGAATTGTCGAATCATTCTATGTCGGGAACATATCGTGACCGTCGGATTTCCTAACTACAAATGCATACTAATGCATACTAAAGAAACACACTTTTACCTAACAACACATTAGAACAAGTAGATCTTAACTAACTCCTAAGTGTCTAAATATCCTAACAATAATACATCATTGAAATGACCATTATCTACCTGAATTGTTCTAGATCCTACACTACTAAGAGATCTATCATCACCAATTTTGTTTTCTTGGTGTTACTTTCATTTAGAGTGGAAAATATGGTTTTATCCTTAGCCATATGATAAGATGTTTGAGAGTTAATAAGCCACTCATCAAAATAAGAAGTAGAAGTTTCACTGAAGGAGAAACTAGAAGCATAAAGTGCATCTCCATGAGAAGAATAAGAAGAAGTAGAATCAATATTGATGTTGTGCTTTTTCATCATTGCTTCTAAAGATGCCATCTTCTTGAAACATTTGGACTCATCATGACCATCTTTCCCACAAAAGTTGCAATGTTTTTCAGTCTTCTTATTTTTATGTTTTGCTTCTTTATCACCATTAGGACCTGAAGTTGTCTGAGTTGGTTTGGGACCCTTGTTTTGCTTGTTGTTGTGGCGGGGATGTTGCTTCTTTGGATTATTTGGTTTATCTTTCTTTTGGGCTACTAAAGCTTTGTTGGAGGTACCTGCAGTACTGGTCACTCCAAGTTATACAAGATTATCTTTCTCTCTAATCAAAACATCACAAAAGGACTCAAGAGTGGGTTTTTGATCAGATTTCCCTATAGCCTCTGTCATGGCATAAAAGGTAGATACAAACACAGAATATGCACTACCTAGTTTAGAAAGAATAATATAGATGCAACGCTCTTCCTCCAAATTTATGTTACACTCTTCACATAAAAGTCTAAGTGTTTTAAACTTAGATAGATAGCCTTTAATGCAAGAAAAAACATTTGGAATTAAAGTCAATATCTGGTTTTCTAACTGATGTGCTCGAATAATATTGTGTTTACCAAACACAAATTCAAGTTTTTCCCAAGCTTCATCGGGGTCATCAATTTCTTGAAGGTAGAACCTTAAATCAAGAGAGATGGACATTTTGATCAGTCCATGTGCTTTGTCATTCCTATTAGCCCATTTGACTTTCTTTTCATCATCAATGGTTTTTTTTTTCATTTCCTAAGGTAATCTGGTACATGCATTTACTTCTTAATAAATCCTCCATATGGGATTTCCATAGAAGTAGTTAAATATGCAGATAATATGGATTTAAAAAATTAAACTGATGATATGGATGGAAAGATCTCAAAAAATTAGGCGGTTTTAAAAAAAAAACGGCACTGAAAATGGTCTTTGGATGTGAAAGTTATGCCCTTAAAAAAAAAAACATAAACGGTAACCAAATAACCTCACTTTTACAAATAAGTTGCTTTATGAAATGACCCAATTTTATAAAAAGAAGCGGGGATCAATTTTACAATGAAATAAATTTATAAAATAAAGTTGCATGCAAAATAAATAACTTTAAAATAAAATATTAAAACTACTTATAGTGTTTCACTTTTATACTTGAAGTGAAATACACTTTACAATGAATGCATGAACTTAAAAAAAAAAGTAACAACAAAAAGACTTGAACTCAAGACCTCTTACTTAATAAGACAACTTTTAACCAAGTGAGATAACAAAAGATATTGTGTTGTTGTTGTTGTTGTTGTTTTCGTTGAAGACGTCCTTGGAGAGCGTGCTAAAAAAAATGTTTTTCACGCAAGAAAAAAATTTCGCTCCTCGATGACAACAAGGGTTAGATCTCGGTTAACTTACCTGAAAAATACACATTTCCCTATATGTTTATGATTTGTTGAGATAGCACAGGGTGCGGGACCAAGAGCATACGTAGATCTTAAAAAGTAACAACCCAAAAACAAACAATATAAAATCGAAATAAAACCAAAATAATGCTTTGCAAAAATTTAAAAATGGTGTATTCAGGCTTTATACCTCCGGATCTGACTGAAATGGTCGTATCTTGGGAAAACATAAACTTTTTTGAGTGAAACAAAAAACGTTCTTGATTGAAACGAGCACTCTGGATGCCATGGAATAGTCCTCTCGGCACGGAAATGTACGAAAATGGCAGAAACCAAAGATGAGACAACTCGACTTCATGATCTTGATCTACAACGAGAGCAGGTCTTCAAACAGGCTCTGATACCATGTTGGAAAAAACAGGTATTCCAACAGAGGACGAACACCTTAGAAAACCACTCACATAGCCAGATCAAAGATCAACACACTGATGTTTTGACGTGGTAAAACCCCTACGGGGAAATATCCACGGCCCCAACCACGCCGCCACTTGGAGCAGTTTATTAATTCAAAAGAAATTGATTACAAAGAAATTTTCTCACAATCGATCATCGACAAATGACCCTCCATGCTCTTTAAATAGATATCATGGACCAATCAGGTGTTAAACCACAGATCAATGTAGTCGTTAAGATCGAGGAGAATATGAATTGTTGGATCACTATATATAGGGAACATATCATGACCGTCAGATTTCGTAACTACAAATGCATGCTAATGCATACTAAAGAAACACACTTTTGCTTAATGACACATTAGACCAAGTAGATCTTAACTAACTCCTAAGTGCCTAAATATCCTAACAGTTTCAACTGCATGAACAATGAAATATAACATGCCTCCTTATGCCCTCAACTTCATTATTTCCCATGTGAGATTTATTACAAAAAATGTTCTCTAGATTGTGCTACTACCATCCAACCTATCTTTCTTCAATGTCTAGGGGCTTCTAAACAATAAGAAAGTGTCATCAAATATAATTATCCATTCAAGTTTTTTGAGTCACTGGATATCCTACCACCATTTTCTACAAGTCAATAGATTCCTATTCACTACTATCTATAGCACTACCCTAAAAAGTATGCAGGTTAATTGAACCACTTGCAAACAACAAAAACTTACCTCCCGAATTACATCGTCAACCAACCAATAAAAGTGCTCCTTCAATGTACCCTCGGATTCTAAGATGTGGAATTGTAAGGTGGAAACAACATAAGGATGGATGGGAAGAAAGGACATACCAAGAATGCAAGAAAGGAGAAGTAGAGACTGAAAAACAATTGGTGTGTCGTAGTTCATGAATTGTATGGTCACATCTAGATGAGATCAACCTACAAATCAATGGTTGGGAGATAACTTTTCAATAATATTTAGAGGAAAACAAAGCAAAACAGGGCACAAGAATGATGCATGTGTGAAACAAGATTTTCAAAACAATGATGACAAGGTAGATTATTCTTAGTATGGAGAGAAGAAGGTAGAAATTGGATGAGTAGTCCAAACCTTCTTTGTGCCATACTTTTCCCTCCACCTTCAATTTGTTCTCTTCTTTCTCCTTGTAATTAATAAAACTGTTACATGGAATATAAAAACTTTACCACATAGGCTAGTTGGCATGTATTATCTCTTTAGGACGAGAAATGAATGATCCAAAAAAATATAAAACCACAATGATCAGCCCAATATTTGTCAATTTTATCGAGGGTATCATGGAAAAAAAAAGTAACAAGTGGATGAGATATAAAGAAGAAGAAAAGAATAGCCATGAAATAAGTGGGATTCAGGCAAAAACATTCTAGAATTTACCACTACTTAAATTTAAGGCATGGGATAGAGAAGTCATTGTACCCCAAGGATGAGGAAGTAATGTGTTATTTTGTTTGTAGACTTCAAAGGAGTTTTTGGCATAGTGCCACATAAAATTTTATGAGAAAGGCTCATGGAATTGGGAGTTCCAAGTGAGTAAAGAGAAATGGTACATAGGTTATATGAACATGTCAATGCTAAAATCAAGACAAAATAAGGATTGTTGAAAAGGTTTCGCAACAATGTAGGATTTAAACAAGGTTTCCCCTCTCCCCCACATTGTTTAGGCTTTATATATATAAATTTAAAGAATGTATTAGTAGGAAAGGAGGGGTGAATACTAGATATAGCACACTTCATAATAAAAATAATTGGAGATAGATAATTTTTTATGTCCAACAAATGACCATAAAAGTTAGTCAATGGGACTAAAAGTTACATCCAATAACATAAGGTATAAATAATACATGGGCCACTAAGAATGATGAACTATGTGTTAAGTACCAAAGAACTGAATACAAAAGCACCACAATAGATCTAGAGAAAAATATAGAAAAATATCCACTTTATTAATCTAAAACTCTTGGGATAGGGAAACACCATATAATAGATCTTATTACGGAAATGATCCTCTCTTGTTCACTTGACTCTTTGAGGGGGAAACCTTCTAATGAACTACACGCTCCAAATACAATACTTATTCTTGACTTTCATTACATTACTTGGACTTCTTTATATAGTTCTACCAACCACCTAAGAACATTCTAGAGGAGGAACCTTCTAGAAGTGAAACCTTCTAATAAGTCCTCTTACATTTAGTATGTTCACAATAATATATCTAACTACCATAGTGGACCTTATTTAATAATATAGTGGACCTAGTCCACCTTACATTGAATGTCCTCCACTATTATCACTATGGGCTCTTCGCCCCCTCCCCCCATTACCTCTCTAGCTACACTACATTCCATCCCCCTTATGAAAACGTTGTCCTTAGTGCTTGTTACAAGGGTGTACAACTATAAATGTGTTGAACATACACATAATAGATCTAGCTAAACAATAATACACACATTTGCAGAGAGAATTGGAGAATGAAGAAGAAGGAGAGAAAGAATGGAAGAATTCTCATTAACCGTTATGAATAATGAATAATTTACACATGATATACTCTGTATAAATCAATGAGTTCGACTTGAGGTGAACCAAGTCACCATACTGGTAGTATAGAGTGATCTGGACACACACCAACAATTACGGGAGTGAACTTCCACCTATTCTAGTCTCTCAGGCAGTTACGAGAGTGAACTGCCATCTAGTTGAGTTAACTAGTCAACTAGTCTTCAGTTAACTGATTGAACAAAGAGTATTGAGGAGTTAACTCATGGAATCAAGGCTAATGCACCACTTTGGTGATGATACCAAGGCAAGGTCGAATTAGCATGGTGATGATCCCAATGCAACATCTAAACTCAACTCAACTAGTCAAACTGAAGTGTCAACTGAATGAGAATATTCTCGAGGTGGAATATTCTCCCCTAAAATATAGGAGACTGAATAATGACTAATTATGAATAATAAAAAATGAATAACCTTAGGAAAAATAAATCCTAGGTGTGTGTGAAGTAACTCCAACACCCCCCTTGAACATCACTATGGTGAAAATAAAGATTGGGTCCCAACAGCGAGGCCATGTTAGGTACCCAAGTACAAAATATACACTGGAAATAAAGTGAGGAAAGAGGGGAAAACTCATGGGAAAACCCCCCCTCAAGGTACAATGTATGTAAAAAGAAGAACTACAGTTGCTATGCAACTGTGTCCTTCACTCCAAGACGACCTCACAGAGAATGGAATTTCTTCTCAGTGAAGGTCTTGGTGAAAATGTTTGTCGTTTGTTCTGCTGAAGGATAGAACTATAAGTCGATGATCCCCTCATGTACCAAGTCTCGAATGTAGTTCATGTGGATCTTAATGTGCTTTGTTCGCTGCCTCTGAATTGGATCTCTATAGAACTTCAGAGTGCTCTGGTTGTCACACAAAATGACGATCGATTGATGAAACTGAATGCCCAACTCAGTGAGAAAATGTTGTAGCCACATAGGCTGAATGGTTGTGTTAACTACCCCTATGTACTCTGCCTCGACTGAAGATAGAGAAATGGAAACTTTCTTCTTGCTCGACCAACAGATAGGTTCAGAACCAAGACTGAGTGAGTAACCAGATGTGGACTTGCAATCAATGTTATCGCCATCCCAGTCGAAATCAATAAACCCAATGAGATATAATGTAGAGTCTGTTGCATAATGAATCCAAAAGGTGATGGTGCCCTGTACGTATCGAAGGATACACTTTGTATCTTTCCAATGTAGCTCATGTTTCTCCTGCATGAACCTGGAAACTGTGCCAACTGCATATGAGAGGTTTGGTCTGGAGTGTGTGAGATACAACAAGCTCCCCACTAGTTGTCTGTACAATGTGCTGTCAACCAATGGAGTCTTCTCACCATCCTCAAGTTTGACTTCTGATAGGAAAAGAGTTGGAGTAGACTTGCAGTCTATCATGTGAAATCTCTCAAGAAGATCTCATGCATACTTGGCTTGAGACAGTTTGATGTCTGATGCATCCTAACTGATCTCAAGTCCAAGGAAGAAGTGTAGTGGACCCATTTCTATCATCAAAAACCTGTCATGAAGAATCCTCTTGACTGCAGCAATCGCTAAAGTCGAGCAACCAGTGATCAACAAATCATTGACATACATAACTAAAAGTAGAAGTGAATCAGTCATCCTGAGCATGTATACATTCGGGTCTGATTTACAATGTACAAAGTTCTGTGACAAAAGGTAGGAGTCCATCTTGGCATACCATGCCCTTGGAGCCTGCTTGAGGCCATAAAGTGACTTCTTCAGTTGAAAGACCAAATATGAGTCTTTCATAAATCCCTGGGGCTGCTCCATGTAGATCTCCTCAGAGAGATCACCGTGAAGAAATGCATTCTTCACGTCCATCTGATGGAATTCCCATCCCTTGGTTGTCGCAATGGCAAGGTCCAATCGAATGGAATCCATCTTCGCTACTGGAGTGAAGGTCTCATCATAGTCAATACCATGAATCTGCTGAAAGCCTTTGATGACAAGCCTGGCTTTATATCTGATGATATGTCCATCCGCTGCACTCTTGGTCTTGTAGACCCATCTGCATCTGACAATTTTCCTCCCAGAAGGAAGAGGAACCATATCCCAAGTCTAGTTCTTGAGGAGGGATTTGTACTCCTCTTGCAAGGCGGATTCCCAAAAGGGATTTCTAGCAGCCTCACCATAAGATTGTGGATCTGAAGACTAAACCAAGAAAGTATGCCTGGAAGGTAATGGTTCAATGGCAGTGAGTGCAACAAGAGGCTCCTCTAAATTAGATCGAGTCCTCCTAGTATCGACTGGATCACCAACGAGATCCCCTGCATCCTGAAGAGTAGTTTGTACCCACTTGGGCCTCTTCTCTGGCTCTGCAACTACATCTAGATGCTCTGACTCTGCATATGACTTTACTGACTCTGAATCTAAATCTGAATCATATGAGTCCTCTGAATTAGAACTCTCATATGAAAAAGAGTCGACATGTGCATGCTCATCATCTTGAATAGGTGGAAGAGTGAAGGTGTCTGCATGCAGCTGCTAAGGTACATGCGAGACACTTTCCTCGAATTGGACACTATGCTCAATGATGAGTTGGTCCAAGGAAAGATCAATAATTGATATCCCTTCACACTGTCGGGGTATCCAACAAAAATGTACTCAGTGCTTTGTGGATCAAGTGCCTTCCTCTTTTCAGAGGGAATCCGGGCCCATGCACGTGAACCAAAAATGCGAAAGTGGGCCACTTCTGGTTTGAGGCCGCTCCAAGCCTCGTAGGGGGTCTTATCCTTGAAATATCTATGAGGAAATCTATTTTGGATGTATGTTTCACAGTTAAGTTCTTCATCCCATAGTCTCTGTGGTAATGACTTTGCATGCAGCATGCAAGATGCCATCTCCTTTCGAGATCTTTTTTTCCACTCAACAACTCCATTTTGTTGCGAAGTATAGGGAGCTGTGTGTTGCAACTGGATCCCTACCTCATGGAAAAGATTATGAATCTCATGATTCACATACTCTCCCCCGTTATAAGTTCGGAGGACTTTGATCTTCTTTCCAGACTGTGTCTCAACCAAAGCTTTGAAATCTTTGAGGTGTTGAAAGACCTCGGATTTTTTCCTGAGAAAGTAGATCCATGTAAAACGTGAGAAATCATCAACAAAAATGAGAACAAACCTCGCTTTGTTGATCGATGGATGAATAAAAGGACCCATGAGGTCATTGTGGATCATATCTAAAGGTGTGGAAGCTCGTTGAGACTTTCCCTTGTCAAATTTCTCTTAAGGGTGTTTTCCAAGAACACATCCCTCACATACTCCCTTGGAGAAATGGATGTCTGGTAGACCATCAACTAATTTGTTCTTGCTAAGTTGTTTCATGTATATGAAATTCAAATGTCCAAACCTTCCATGCCATATCCTACTACTTTCATCAGCATGAGTAAGCAACAAAGCAGAATCAGGTTCAATGAATTCATAAAATGTATACAATCTAGATTGATGATTTACCTCACCGGTAGCAACCCTAGATTTGGTTTGCATGTCGTAAATGTCCACAGAATTTGGTGTGAAGATGACTTTATTTTTGGTGTTGAAATTCATCATCTAATATACAGAGAGAAGGTTGACAGAAAGCTTGGGAACATGCAACACGTTCTCGAAGCTTCCGTTGGTGAGTTCAATCCTTCCTTTGCTGGTGACTTCGACAGAAGAGTTGTCCCCCATCAGAATTGGAGGACCTTTGCATGCATCCAACGAAGAATATACTACTTCTGAGGAATCCATGTGATGTGATGCTCCTGAGTCTACGATCCAAGCATCGAGAGAGGAGTTGATGGCAATCAAGGCATGGCTAGAATTGCCTTTCTTGGAATTCAAATATTTTGGCTTCTTCTTCTTTGCACCCCCGGGGATGCGATCTCCAAGTTTATTTTTTTGAAGTATCTGAGACATCAGATCTATTTTTTTTTCATGCATTCGGATTTTGAATGGAATCCTTTGTGACAGTATGTGCATTTCTCTCCTTTTCTTCCCTTTTCTCCTTTGGATCCAGAGGCATTGGTGAAGGTTTTTGTGTACCCTTCCTTCTTCGTATGTGCATGAGATTTCCGTTTATCTTTATCTTTATATTTTTTATATATGTGGCTGTCATCATGCACAGTAAGTGTGTGCTCCCTTGGGCCTTTGATTGCGCCCATGTTGATGAGCTTGGTTTTCTCTTATGTCAGGGATTCAATAAAGTCCTCAAGAGAAGGCATCTTCCAGGTGGCTCCAGATGTGAATTTGATAGTATGGAATGTATATACGAATAATGAGAATTTAGGACCAAGCTTGGAGATAATGGTGAGAACCATTTGTTTCTCCTCCTTCGATTTATCAACCCCGCAAGCTTTGAGTTGCGACAGTAAATCCTTGAATTTTGTAAAGAAATCTTGGATATTCTCGAAGATTTTTGGATCCAATGTGAGCAGCTCCACCTCTAACACATGTCCCCTCATCTCATCATGTTTTCCAAAGAGCCCTTCCAATATGGTCCAGTCTTCATTGGGAGTCTTACAGAAAGATATATGAAAAAGGAGATCAGTAGAAATAAGACTGCAAATTGTTCCGAGTGCCTCATCCATGCGGTTTAAGTACTTGGATTTTTATATGGCTGATGTCAGCTCTGTATCCATATTCATGGTTAACCTATACAACCCTCTGGATCAAATATGTATGGCTATTTTATCCTTCCATTCAAAATAGTTGTAAGGTGTAAGAATGAATTCTTTTTGGAATTCCATCTTTCCGCTATCTTCAATCTTTTGTACTTGCAAAAAAAATTGGTGTAGCTTTTTATTAGCAGTCTGTCGGATTTGATACCATGTAAATGTGTTGAACCTGTACAGAATAGATCTAGCTAAACAATAATACACACATTTGCAGAGCGAATTCGAGAAGGAATAAGAAGGAGAGAAAGAATGGAAGAATTCTCATTAACCATTATGAATAATAAATAATTTACACATGATATACTCTGTATAACTCAATGAGTTCGAATTGAGGTGAACCAAGTCACCATAGTGGTGGTCTAGAGTGATTTGGACACACACCAGCAATTACGGGAGTGAACTGCCACCTAGTTGAGTTAACTAGTCAACTAGTCTTCAGTTAACTAACTGAACAGAGAGTAGTGAGGAGTTAACTCATAGAATCAAGGCTAATGCACCACTTTGGTGATGATACAAAGGCAAGGTCGAATTAGCATGGTGATGATCCCAATGTTGCATGGTGATGATCTCAATGCAACATCTAAACTCAACTCAACTAGTCAAAATGAAGTGTCAACTAAAAGAGAATATTCTTCAGGTGGAATATTCTCCCCTAAAATATAGGAGACTGGATAATGACTAATTATGAATAATAAACAAGGAATAACCTTAGAAAAAAGAAATCCTAGGTGTGTGTGAAGTAACTCCAACAACAACCATATACCAAGTGTTGACGCTTAAAAGCGCGACAATGAATACTATGCTCGCAAATGATTGCCAATCTTTATTATTTAACTATGTTAATAATAAACTAGTAGGTGGGACCCCCTTGTTAGACTTATGACACTATGGTGGATAAGAAACACTTATATTTTGTTCTCCTATGTGATGGTACCAACACTGTCTTCTACAATTCATTTGTTTCATATCATGGCTTAAAATTTTATAGTGATATGTGTTGGTTGGATGATTAAAACGGGGAACTAAATATCTTTGATGAGCTCTCATAGAATATGTTAAGGTTACCATGTGGGTGAGAGAATTGTTATTCAGATTTGGTTTTGATATCGTATTAAACATGGCATTAAATGCTTTAAATAATATCTGATAGAAGATAATAATGTTTCCCTTTTGGATAAAAGAACTATATTCAAGTTCTAATGTTTTCTATTATTATGACAAAGGATGGTTGTTATTGACCCTTGCTACTTTGGTTATGCGTCTCGTTTGAGTTTCGTAAATGGTTTCACATTGGGTTATGTTCCTAGCACATTGTTATTTTAAAGAAGTTTGACATTACCAAGGGGTGGCACACTTTGAAAAAGTGATATGGAAATGGATATTCGGTTGATTAATGGTGTAGTGCTATGGTTAATTGGCTTGGCTCATACTTTGAATTGAATGAAGTTGGAAGGGAGAAGTGACGTGCATTTACTATACGTCACTCAAACTCCCCTCTAGCCCGTCACCCTATTCATTCTTGCATTTTTTTTGGCTCTGGTAGTTGTTGTTGCTCTACCTTGCTCGGTCGTGAAGGAGGTATACAGTCTTGTTTGTTTTCCTCATGCAGGATTTTCCAGGTATAGGTTTTCTTACTCTTCCATCCATGATAGTTACTCTACCCTTTGAATCATTTTTTGGCTCTGGTTGCTCGTGGTCTATGTGATTATTAAGTTGTTACGATATTTTTTTGAACTATGTATTGGTGTTTGCATCCTTGGTTTCTTATGGTGGTTATTCTGGACCGTTGGCACTTAAAAAAAAAAATGGTCGTGCTCTTCTTCCCATGTGTAATCCTTGCATGGAATTGTTGAATAGAAATTGCAATGGATCTTGCTTGGTCATGGCTTGTGTTTTGGGTCTAGCCTCTCTATTGAAATTGATTATCATGGTTTTCCAAAGCTATGAGCTTTGCGAGTAACCTACCTATGGATTGACAATACAGGTCTCTGTGATTAAGTTTGATCATGCCATGTTCGTCTATGTGGCTAGTGTACACACATTATTTCGACCATGTGGGTTTTAATGAGAACTGGTGAAAGATTAAAGTCTTCCATACCTTGTCTTGGAAAAACATTGAGTTGTTATCTTCTTGCTAAGACCTCACTATTTCCTGGTAAACATTACACAATATGAATTTAACGCCACCCAAAATTTGATGGAAGCATTCTGCATGTTTTTTGGTCGGGAACGGGTTTGTGCTTGGTCGCTCGTTTTAAAGTATTAATTAAAGGGATTGAATTCATTTTTTTTCCCATTGGAAATGGTTGTCTGTTGTTTTGGAAGCCCTTACAGTCGAGAGCATTGTTACATGTTATGGTTCTGTGGTAAATTATGATAGGGCATGAGCTTTATGCGATATTTGAATACCAAGCTCTCTGGTCAAACTACTTGTTCCTACCTTCCACTAGTTGTATTAAACCCTAAATATTACATTGATATCGTTTTACTCCAGTTCGATGGTTGATGGGAGCATTGTGCATGCTTGGTTATTTGGGCACGATTTTGTTGGGTTCCTTGTTTAGTAATTCTGGAAGAAATCTGTACCCACTTTTCTATTTGAAGCTTGGGATCAAAGTATTGAATTTTATTTGGTTCAATCGTTATGATTGATTGTATGAAAGGGACACTTGTGTATGAAGTGTTTGAAGCCTGAATAAGCGTTATAATGTCCAGATTGATTGTAGTGGTTAAATATATGTTGGATATGAGTTGATTTTCAATATTGTGCGTGTCCCTATTGGTTTTAAAGACTAAATATTGGAGTTAATGGTCGTGGCTCAAAGGATATTGTGGTTCTTTTAGTGATTGCAATGTTGTTCGTTGTGACTTTCATATAATGATAATGTGGATACAATGGTTGTTGTGAATAAATAACTCTAGGCATATAGATTATTGTGTAAATTAATTTGGAAGCCAACAAGCAATTTTTCAACGAAAGTAACAGTTTAAATTATTGTTTTGAAAAAGTGAACATTGTTAAACTTTGAAGGTCTGTATAGATATATGTTTTGATTGCATGTTTTGATTTATTTTCAATTGAAAAGTATCCATATGAATTCCATGTCATTCTATCATTTTTCTCTCATTACATTCCCCTCATAATACCAATTTCACTTATTGCATCCATGTTCTGTGAAATAAATTTAAAAGGAAAATTTTGTGTGAAAGCGACAAAGGAATAACACAACAAGGGTTGGTGACTGATATTTTGATATTTTATTACACAGTAAATTGTTTGATTAATTGTTGAACAATATTCGTGTGTTAATCCCCTATCATTATACCACTTTTCGCTAATTACACTCCCTCCATATTTCCCATGAACCCTATCACCCCCTGTTCACTTGACAGTTAATGAATGGTTTGTTATGGATGGATTTGCATGTATCTCATGTCAATTCATGAGCCAATTTTTTATTCATGTAAGAAGAGTGTCATGTATGGTTTATTAAGATCTTCATTACTGACAAACTCCTGCTACAGGATGAACTTTTTCAGTAGGGGCAGCAATGGCAGAAATTGTTGATTAATTGGGTTGGTTGTCATTGATTTCAAGCCTTGAAGAAAGTCTGGTAGCACAAAGGTTTGGGTAATGGGCCCAAGTTTGTTTGATGGATAATGGTATGAGTTTTGATATATTTGCAGGTAAGAATATTCTAGATGGATAGTACATGTCATGCTACTTCCAGTGGTATGTGGAATGTCACATAAATCCTCATGGTTACAGAGTTATGGCCATGTGAAGTTGGAGAACCCTCATGAGTCATCTAGAAGCCCCAAAAAGTCAAAGTGTTTTCAAAAGAAATTATTTAAATAATAAAGTTAATGGAGAACTCCCTAAAATAAGGAAAGTGGGATGCTACATGAAAGTATAAATAAGAGGTAAGGCTCTCTCATTTAATCACACTTGGACATATTGAATATCTTTTGTTGTGTAATGCTTATTGCAAGTACTCATTGATACATCTAAAGTTGTGAAAGTCTGAGGTAGTATGAAGGGTTGACGATAAAAGTTTAAGAACTACAACGAATACTAAAAAAAACCTAATTTCTGAGGCGTACGCGAGCTTACAGTGTATTAGGATATGTACATACACGGGCTGACAATGTATTAGGGTGCGTACATATGCGGGCAGACTGTGTATTAGGGTGCGCACATATGGGTAAAGCCATGGAAACTTGAGAAGATGGAGATGCAAAGGTTCTATATTTTGAGATCAAGCTCCCATGAAGATCTACAGTGCTCAGATACATCATATCTATCCATTGGTTCAAAAGGTATGTCTTCTTTCTATGAATAGTTGGATTTTGATGTATGCATGAGAAATGGTTATGGAGATTTGAGGATTCTCCCTAGAGAGACTAGTGGTTGCATGGGATCTTCTGTATAAGTCATATCTACAGAAATACAGTGCTGGTATATTTATCGTTGATACTTCTTGTTAGAGTTGAGGCACATCTTGTATTTCTTGGCACATGGCTAAGGGTGTTTGTGGTACATGGTTGAGATCTTGTATTGGTTGATGTATTGAGAGGTTGAATATCATAAATGGTTTGAAGTCTAGATCATGTGAGGGTTATTATACTTGTTCATGATTACACCCAGTTATGGCACATGAATAGAGAGAGATATAGAGATTTTGGGTAAAGGTTATGTATGAGGATGCATGCACAGGGTACAAATACAGTCTGGATACAATGACAGGTTACAGATCTATGTAAAAGAAGTTACAGAGGGTCAAAAGTTTTCAGAAGAAAGAAAACCTTATTTTTCAGAAGGCATGCGTAGGTTGCATAACGGTTTGGTTGCGTACATACGTGAGTTGCATAACATATAGGGTGTTTACATACGTGAGCTACAGAACTATGGGTTTTGTATCTGTTTTATTTTGGTTGATACATGTTCAGTTCGGGTACAGGTTGATTGCAGGGCAGTAGTACAGGTTGGTTGCAGGTTAGTGGTATAGGTTGGCACAGTTGTACAGTGGTATATCTCATAGTGATAGTGTGACAGTGGTTCCATCATTCTACTTATATTTTAGGGTGGTTGGATGGGGCAAGGATAGGTGGTTGTAGCCACCATTCAGTTGTATTTAGAGAACTTAGGGGGTTGTATCCTCCTTCTGGTTGTAGCTAGAGAATTGGGGAGTTGGAGCTTCCCTCAAATTGTAGCCTGAGAAACTAGGGGGTTGGAGCCTCCTTCCAGTTGCAACTGGAAAACAAAGGAAGTTGGTGCTTCCAATGAATGTAATTCTTCAAGACATATAAGAAAAAGCATTATGTGGTTTTCTCCTGCTTTGGGTTTCCATGTAAAACATTGGTGTACTATGTATGTGTGTGATTTCTCATTTGTTCATTGTTTATTTACTCTGCAAATATTGGATGATAGTGTTACATTGATATAACACTTTCATTTTGTGGTGAAACAGGATTAAATTTCTTTATTATTGATTCACCCCCCCTCTCAATAATCTAACAAGAAATAATAGAGGCAGGAGAAATTGGAACCGAGGTCCTAGAAGGCCTAGATTTTACATCCATTTTGATGTTGATCCCAAAGAATTGAACCAGTTGTTCCAAGTTGGGTTCTTTAACTGGATTGGTCATGGAATAGTGCACCCTTGACCAGAAATAGCTCATTTCCAACCTCCTCAAAACATCCTTGGCATTCACGTTCCTCCACATGTGTCCTTGCAATTGAAAGTCCCTACAAATGATGGATGGAAAGATATCATCAACCCACTTGTCTCTCACCACCGTGGTTGGCCCACTATGTCATTGCCTTTTCCACCACCTGGAAACCCCAATGTCCATATTTCATGTGATAATTCGCTTGTTCAATCTTCACATGCTAGTAAGAGACTAAAAATTGATATTCCCTCAACCTGTGCAAGATAAAGGAAAAACAATTGCCTCCCCTTCTTCTCCCTCTGATGATTCCTTAAAATCTGTGTCTTCCTGCATGCATTTAAAGGATGACGGTTCCCATGTGATCAACGAGATACATCCCCAAGGGTCTAACTAACCATGGGCTATTTTCGGCAAATCAAAGGGAGATAGCAGTGAAAAAAGGAAAATTGCCTCCCAGAGTGGCAAGTATGGTTTTTAGATTATGTGTTTTTATGATTTGAGTTGATGAAGACAATGCTAGTGGTTTTCAGAATGTTTGGACAACAAGCTCTGTTTTGGTATTTTGTGGATAACGTGGATGATGTGGATATTTATATATATATTTGGATATGATATAAATTATTTATGATAGTTAAATATCCAATTTGGAAGATATTTAAGGAAGCTACAAGGGTGACATATGGTTAAAATGATTATCTTTTTTGTCTTATATTTTATGATTTGAAAAGAAGAAATGACGGGAGTCACAAGTGGTACCACCTACCTAGTTATTATTAATTAAAGACCCTTAACTATATTATTATTATTATTTATTTCTCCTAAACTAATTAGTTAAGTCAAACTAACTTAACTAAATAAAGTAGTTGAAGTACTTCAACTTATTTGGAAAGAATAAAAGTTGAATGAGAAGAAGGGACAAGGGGAGAATAGAGGGAGAAATAAATACTAAGGTTTTTTCTTTGGTTGCATGAGATAAGTTCAATTTTCATTCATTTATGAGTTTATTCAAAGCCTAATTTTTTTTTTGGAAGCAGGGTCTTATTGTAGACAACAAGGTTCAAGACTGAACCAAACTTTTTAGACGCTTGTTTTAGAGGTGTTGATCCATCCTTGATAGTCTATGTATTATTGTATGTTTGTGAATTAAGTTTCATGGTTGATAAAGGATATCTTGCAGAGTCAAAATGGCAGTAGGTTGTGGCAAGTTGATCCAGATTATAAATTTCAGTTTTACTTGATTGTCAGAATTTTTTTGTATGGTGTTCATCGGGGATCTATAAATCAGACTTTGGTCCATGCCTTCGCAGGGGTTTTGTAAAGAGAAAGCACTTTTGATATCTCAGAATGAAATAAAATTAGATTTCTATTCTATCTCATATATGTGTATTTATGACTTGGTTACTTTTTTATTTTTGAGCTCCATATTTCCTTTATTGTAAAATCGGTGTATGTTACAGAAACTTATATTAATTTTATTTTATATTGCAACACTCTTTTCATTAATAAATCTGCCTCAATCCTAGTAATTAATACTTGTGGATTGGGAGAATATTTTTAAAGCTATAAAACCCAGGGTGACATTCTCGTCTATCTTGTCCTAGCCAGGCAAGATTCGAAAATGATTGAGTAAGGTAATTCATACCTTTTCCTCAACATTTATTTGGCGACCATACTGGGGAGATCTTCCATATCTCTCTGGTTGATTGTATTCGTGATTATCATTGAATATTTCTACTTTTGTTTTTTATTCTTTGAGTGTTTTCTTTTCCTTGTGACAGTACATGTTACAAGGAAACCCAATATTGAGCACGGTCTTAAGGACCAAACCAGCATTTCCTTAACTTTATTCGATACCATCTTAGAAACCGCTAATACCCAGGTTGAGCTTGAATGCTCGTGGGAAGTAATTGAATAAGACATCGGTGTTTGAGAATGTTGGAAGGCCAGGCAAAGGAATCCTAGGAATCAGTTGTAGCTCTCTTTTTCCTAAAGTGTGATTTCTTCTTCTTATGTCCTCAAATCCTCGCATCTCTAGGAGAAGAAGAGGATTGTCTCCTGAAATCACTCCTATCACTAAAATAGGAAGAAGGAATGTTATTTTGTCAACCCAACAAGGTACTCTATGGAAAAATTTGTCTGATTCAGCTAGTTCATCTTCCTCACCCTCACCAATCATTTACAAAATGGCATCTGTGGGTGGCTCTGGTGGCACTGTAGGTGCCTCATATTCTCAACCTTCGGCCTCATCAGTGATTGGTAGCTTGTATAGCCATTAGATTCCTTTCCAATCAACTACTAACCCTTTTAAGGTCATAAAGAAGTATGGGCTCTTTCAATTCGAGGAGGATGCTACTACTACCTCGTGGCATGTATCCTCTCCCTTGAACCTAGCACCTGCCACTCGTCCGCTACCAAAATTTAAAGAACATTTTCCTAGGTTTTTAGGAAATAACAAAGTCACTATAAACAAACACTTGGTGGCATTCTCTAATGCATGTCACAATATAGGAGCTAATGACAATGATACTTGCATGCCCTCATTTGTCAAATCCCTCAAAAGGAAAGCAACGACAGATTGATTTGATCTCCATCCCAAGATTCTTTCCACTTGGGAAGAGTTAGTTTACTAGTTCAAATCTACTTATGGGTAGTCTAAAATCCCAACCGAACAATTATAGGAATACAATAAAATTGCGTACAAGGACGATGAGACTATTAAGTCTTTCAACCTTCATTTCACCAAGTTGTATAATCAAATTCCTGAACTTATTCGCCCCTAGAACCAAGTTGTTTTTATACATTACTATAATGCTCTACCTTCCCCTTATTGGCATAGGCTTGAATAAAACGCTATTGACAATCTTGGTTCCACTCTTCATACTTGTCTAGAGTATGAAGAACAGTTGGAAAGAACAAGCCTTCCCAAGGGAGACTCTATTAAACAAACAGACATGTCTACCCTCCTACAACTTGTACAGGATATGAATAATCGGATGATAGCATACAATCAAAAGGGAAATGTCCCTTCACTTACTCCTGGGGCATAATCTTCTTCTTCACCACCTTTTATGAATACCAATGAAAACAACTTTCTGCCCAAAGCCATCATGTCTTGTAGTTGGTGTAACTTTTGCGAGGAAAATCACGAGGAAAGTACTTGTGAGGTAAAGAAGAGTGTCATAGATAATATCTTTGGAAAAAATCCCGAGACCACAATTGTTTTTATAGATTGGTTAGAACCAGAAGATGTCATGACCGTAAACACTAGAAATAAATCTTATGCTTCAAAAGGAAAATATGATTCCCCTTGTTCTTCTTCTATACAAAGTTCATCTTTGCTAGTTGTTATTGTGCAAGCTACCAAAACTCCTAACAGTCAAGGATTCCCCTCCCCTCTTTCCTCTTCCAAATATAACATTCTCAACCAATTGGCTAATATCAAGGCCAATGATACTCTTCTGAACATGGTTGTCATCCCTGAGCAACAAAAGCATCTAAAAAATTTCATGGAAGGAAAATATTCAACCATAGCCAATCTCTCTAAAGAGGCAAAAGAAGAGGATTCTACAGTAAATAAAGTAGGTGTAAATAGTTTTAGAAACCCTCTAAAAAACCCTCCATTTTTTATTTCTGTAAAAATTATGGACAAAATAGCCCATTGTTGCCTAATTGACGATGGTTAGGGCCCAAGCATAATATCGAAAATTATTATGGAAGAGATAGGCTTATCTTGTACTAATGAAAATTCTAGAAGCATGCTCTCGTATAATAGTTTACAATGGTCGACTATAGCATAAATCAAAGACGTAGGCAACAGAGAAACACATAAAGAAGATGAGTAAAAAAGGAAAGTGGGTGAAACCATTTCCTCGAACATTGGAACACCCGATTCCCCAAAGAATGTTAAGATAGGTGCCCAATGTACTGATGAAGAAAAGTTGAAATTCACTGAGTTACTTCATGAATTTCAAGATGTTTTTGCTTAGTCATATGAGGATCTTCATGGTTTTCATCCTACTCTTATACAACATGTCATTCCTATCAAGGAAGGTATAAAACCGTCTAGGCAAAAATAAAGACCCATTAACCCCGCACTTGAAGCTACTATTAGGAAGGAGTTGGAAAAAATCTTCAAAGATGGGATATTTTTTCCTATTAAGTATTCTGAGTGGGTTTCCAATTTGGTTCCCATTCAGAAAACAACTTTTCATATCCGACTGTGCGTTGATTTCTACGCATTAAATAGAGTGAGTGTAAAATACCATTTTCCTCTCCCTAATATGGAAATGATTTTGCAGCAAGTTGCAGGGTCACAAATGATGTCCTTACTTGATGATTTATCGGGTTATAATCAGATCAATGTAAAAAGGAATGATAAATACAAAACCACTTTCACTACACGTCGGAGCACATTTTCTTATGAATGCATGCCTTTTGGTTTATCTAACGCAGGTGCCACCTTCCAAAGAGTTATGAAGATAGCTTTTGACGTTCTAAACAATAATATTATTCAAATTTATCTTGATGAATTGAATGTATATTCAAAGAACTGATTGGATCATTTTGGTCATCTTAGAAAAGTTCTCATGCGATGCAGAAAGTTCGACATTTCTTTAAATCCCTCTAAGTCTATCTTCGGTGTTACCAAGGGAAAGCTCCTTGGACATATTGTTTCTAATTTGGAAATAAGCATAGATCTTGAAAGTATCGTTGCTATTCTAAACCTTTCTGCCCCCACTTCCAAAAAGGAGGTTCAAGCCTTTATGGGCATTATCAACTTTGTCCGTAGAATTGTTCTTGATTTTGTTGTAATGGTCAAACCAATTCACAATAGTCTCAAGAAAGATCACTCCTTTTCTTGGATTGAAGATGTCGAGAATTCTTTCGTAAGGATTAAGAAGGCAATCAGTTCCGCATCGGTTTTGGCAAAGCCAGACTTTGAAAAATATTTTATTATATATACTAATGCCACGAAGGAAGCAGTTTCTTCTATTATCGTACAATGTGATGACCAGAATAATGCAAAACCAGTATCTTACATGAGTCAAAGCTTATCACATGATGAATTCAAGTATTCTTATATCGAAAAACATGCTTCCGCTCTTGTTAAAGCTATGGAGAAATTTCTCCACTTTATCCTAGGCAAGCACACACTGGTAAAAGTCCCTTTGCCTGCTGTCAAGTTTTTGTTATCATGGACTTATCTTTCAGGGAAGCTTGCACATTGGCTTTCCAAGATCCAGGAGCATGATTTAACCATCATGACTTTGAAAACAATTATGGGACGATACTTAACCCTTCACTTGGCTCAACATGTTAAAGCAAGTGAAGAAATTGATGAACAAGATAATCCTCTTTCAGCACTATTTTACATTGATAGTCAAACCCTTCCTATAGTCGAACATCCCCGGTATAAAAATCTGGTGTATTACTTGCAAAATCATAAATGTCCAGATAGTTTAGATACTCGTCAAAGTAGAAGGCTTCATATTGAATCTTCCAGATATGTTATTTTAGGAGACTTCTTATTGAGGAGATATGTCTATGGTATATTACTTCGGTGTGTGAATAATGAGGAAGCACAAAAACTGTTACAGGAAACCCATGGATCTTCAGACTTTGTTATTCACGTGGGTGGCCACTTTTATGCTAAAACTATTGCTTTTAAAATCATCAGAAAAGGGTATTATTGGCCTTCAATTTTTCGAGATTCTTATAACTTTTCAAGATCTTGTGACAAGTGCCAAAAATTCACTCGGAAAGAACGTCTTTCTGCCATGCCTCTGCAACCTATCCTCCCCAATTTTCCTTTTTCAAAATGGGGTCTGGACTTTATCAGTCCTATTAATCCTCCATCTTTAGCAGGGCATGTTTTTATCTTGACAGCCATAGATTATTTTACGAAATGGACTGAAGTTGTCCCACTTAAACACTCACAGGATGAACAAGTTATTTCTTTCCTTGAAACTAATATTTTCTTCAGATTTGGCATTCCTTTAGAAATTATTACAGACAAGAGTCCCACTTTCATTTCTGCTAAGCTGACTCAGTTTCTAGCTAAGCTAGGAGTCAAACATTTTACCTCATTAGCTTATTACCCTCAAAGAAATGGGAAAGTCGAGTCTACCAATAAAAATCTGGTTAGGATCATCAAGAGGCTCATTAAAGATAAGCCTCGTCAATGGCACACCCTCCTCACTTACGCCCTTTGGGAAGATCTCACTACTACCAAGGTAATCACATGTCGCACTCCTTTTCAACTTGTTTATGGTCAAAAATCTATTTTTCCTATCGAGATGGAACTTTCTTCTCTATGGCTAATGCTACAGATTGAAGAACTAAATTCTTCTAATGTCTCCCAGAAGATAAATGCATTGTTAGCTTTAGAGGAACAAAGGATGTTTGCATTAGAGAACATAAAGAGAAGACAACAAACCGTAAATAAATATTTCAATAAAAACACAAAAGTTGTCAGATTTAAAGTAAATGAGAAAGTCTTGCTTTGGGATTCAACTCATGCTAATAGAGGAAGACATTCGAAGTTTCAAAAATTATGGCTAGGTCATTTTAAAATCGTTGTTGTCCTGGGAGCAAATTCTTATCTTCTAAAAGACTTGGAAGAGCGATTATTTTCCTATAGTACCAACGGTTCCCACTTGAAACACTATGTGGAACCAATTTGAAGGTTAAACGTTGCCTGAAAGTCACTTCTGTATTATAATTTTATGTTTCACTGCTTTGATTTTTCTTTGTTGTTTTTATTTTTCTATTGTTTCATTTATGTTGTTTTTCTATTATTAATTTCTTTTCTTTTCAAAAATAAGCTCTGGATCAGTTTTGCCACAATGATGTTATTTTGTAACCATTGTTAATCAATAAAAAGCAGGTTACACAGTTGTCATGATGTCCCCCTTGAAGACGTCACTGCAATTGTTCTCTACTTCTAGTATTGTTGTTAGATAGATAATTGGTTTTTCATCCCTACTTTTTGCTTTCCTTTTCTTCCCTCCACCTTGAGATTCAAAAAGAGAACACCATAATTTTTTCTCCTTTAAACAATAAACGATTTCACTATGGTCAATTGAATGTTATGCATACAGGAATAAACCCCTCATACGTAACACTTTCCATGAGTTATTCCCAAAGTCCCGGATCATTTTTTTCCCTTAAACCGCCTCACTCCCCCTGTTGCATAATCATTCTGGTAAATAATTCTTTGATCTACAATTCACCTGCTCTGTGAAACTGAACATTCTGAGTTCTTAATCTGTTGGAAACAGATTTCCCTATGGATTCACCAGTTTGTTGATGCTTAAAAGGGCGACAATGAATACTATGCTCGCAAATTATTGCCAAGCTTTATTATTTAACTATATTAATAATAAACTAGTAGGTGGGACCCCCTTATTAGACTTATGACACTATGGTGGATAAGCATCGCTTATATTTTGTTTGCTTATGTGATGGTACCGGCACAGTTTTCTACAATTCATTTGTTTCAGATCATGGTTTAAAATGTTATAGTGATATGTGTTGGTTGGATGATTAAAACATGGCACTAAATATATTTGATGAGCTCTCACGGAATATGTTAAGGCTTCCCTGTGGATGAGAGAATTGTTATCCAATTTTGATTTTGATATTATATTAAACATGGCATTAAATGGTTTAAATGATCTCTGATAGAAGATAGTAATGTTTCCTTTTTGGATAAAAGAACTATATTAAAGTTCTAATGTTGTGTATTATTATGACAAAGGATGGGTGTTCTTGACCCTTGCTACTATGGTTATGCACCTTGTTTAAGTTTCATAAATGGTTGCACATTGGGTTATGTTCCTAGCACATTTTTATTTTAAAGAAGTTTGACATTACCAAGGGTTGACACACTTTGCAAAAGTGATATGGCAATCGATATTTGGTTGATTAATGGTGTAGTGCTATGGTGAATTGGCTTGGGTCATACTTTGAATTGAATGAAGTTGGAAGGTAGATTCAGCGACGTGCATTTACTTCACATCACTCAAACTCCCCTAGAGCTCGTCACCCTAGTCATTCTTGCATTTTGTTTTTGCTCTGGTTGTTGTTGTTGCTCTGTCTTGCTCGGCCGTGAAGGATGTATACAGTCTTGTTTTTTTTTCCTCGCACAATATTTTTCAGGTATGGGTTTTCTTACTCTTCCATCCATGATAGTTACTCTTCCCTTTGAATCTATTTTTGGCTCGGGTTGCTCGTGGTCTGTGTGATTCTTAAGTTGTTACGATGTTTTTTTGAACTATGTATTGGTGTTTGCGTCCTTGGTTTCTTATGGTGGTTATCCTGGACTATTGGCACTTTTTTTTTAAATGGTCGTGCTCTTCTTGTTGTGTGTAATCCTTGCATGGAATTGTTGAATAGAAATTGCAATGGAGCCAGCTTGGTCATGACTTGGGTTTTGGGTCTGGCCTCTCTATTAAAATTGATTATCATGGTTTGCCATAGCTCTGAGCTTTACGAGTACCCTACCTATGGATTGACAATACAGGTTCATATGATTATGTTTTCTCACGCCATGTTCGTCTATGTGGCTAGTGTACACACATTATTTCGACCCTGTGGGTTTTAATGAGAGTTGATGAAAGATTAAAGTATTTTGTACCTTGTCTTGGAAAAACCCTGAGTTGTTAGTTGCTTTCTAAGACCTCACCATTGTCTGGTAAACATTATATGGTATGAATTTAACACCACCCAAAATTTTATGGAAGCATTATGCATGTTTTTTGGTCGGGAACAGGTTTGTGCTTGGTCCTTATTTTACAGTATTGATTAAAGGGAATGGCTTCATTTTGTTTCTTGTTGGAAATGGTTGTCTATTGTTTTGGAAGCCCTTACAGCCGAGATCATTGTTACATGTTATGGTTATGTGGTAAATTGTGATAGGGCATGATTTGACTGTGTTATTGGAATACCAAGCTCTCTGGTCAAACCACATGTTCCTACCTTCCACTTGTTGTCTTAAACCCTAAATATTATATTGATATTGTTTTACTCTAGTTCGATGGTTGATGGGAGCACTGTGCGTGCTTGGTTATTTGGGCACGATTTTGTTGGGTTCCTTGTTTAGTAATTCTGGGAGAAATCTGTACCCACTTATCTATTTGAAGCTTGGGATCAAAGTATTGAATGTTATTTGGTTCAATCGTTATGATTGATTGTATAAAAGGGACACATGTGTGTGAAGTGTTTGAAGCCCGAATAAGAGTTATAACGTCCAAATTGATTGCAGTGGTTAAATGTATGGTGGATATGAGTTGATTGTCAATATTGTGTGTGTCCATGTTGGTTTTAAAGATTAAATATTGGAGTTAATGGTCGTGGCTCAAAGGATATTATGTTTCTTTTAGTGATTGCAATGTTGTTCATTATGACTGTCATATAATGATAATGTGGATACAATGGTTATTGTGAATAAATAAATCTGGGCATATAGATTATTGTGTAAAGTAATTTGGAAGCCAACAAGCAATTTGTCAATGAAAGTAACAGTTTAAATTATTGTTTTGAAAAAGTGAACATTGTTAAACATTGAAGGTTTGTACAGAGATATGTTTTGATTGCATGTTTTTATTTATTTTCAATTGAACAATATCCATAACAATTCCCTATCATTCTATCATTTTTCACTCATTACATTCCCCTCATAATCCCAATTTCACTTATTGCATCCATGTTCTGTGAAATAAATTTAAAAGGAAAAGTTTGTGTGAAAGTGACAAATGAATAACACAACAAGGGTTGGTGACTGATATTTTGATACTTTATTACACAGTAAATTGTTTGATTAAATGTTGAACAATATTCATGTATTAATCCCCTATCATTATATCACTTTTCACTAATTACACTCCCTCCATATTTCCCATGAACCCTATCACCCCATGTTCACTTGGCAGTTAATGAATGGTTTGTTATGTATGGATTTGCATGTATCTCGTGTCAATTATCGAGCCAATTTTTTATTCATGAAGTAGAGTGTCATGTATGGTTTATTAAGAGGTTTATTACTGACGAATTGCTACTACAGGATGAGCTTTTTCAGTCGGGGCGGCAATGGCAGAAATAACAGAGGCATGGGAAATTGCAATCAAGGTCCTAGAAGGCCTAGATTTTACATCCATTTTTATGTTGATCCCCAAGAATTGAACCAGTTGTTCCAAGTTGGGTTCTTTAACTGGATTGGTCATGGAATAGTGTACCCTTGACCAGAAAGAATTTATTTCCAGCCTCCTCAGAACATCCCTGGCATTCTCATTTCTCCACATTTGTCCTTGTAGCCGAAAGTCCCCACAAATGATCATCAACCCACCTCTCTCTCACCATCGTGGTTGGACCACTATGTCATTTCCTTTGCCACCACCTAGCAATCCCAATGTCTAGATTTCTCGTGTCGATTCTCCTGTTCAATCTTCACTTGTTAGTAAGAGACTAAAAACTGATATTCCTCAACCTATGCAAGATAAAGGAAAATTAGCTCCCTCCCCTTCTTCTCCCTCCTATGATTCCTCAAAATTTGTGTCTTCACAAATGCATTTGAAGGACGATTGTTCGCATGTGATCAGCAAGATACATCCCCAAGGGTCTAACCAACCACGGGCTATTTCCAGGAAATCAAAGGGAGACAACAGTGAAAAAAGGAAAATTGCCTCCCATAGTGGAAAGTATGGTTTTTAGATTATGTGTTTTTATGATTTGAGTTGATGAAGACAGTGCTAGTGGTTTTCATAATGTTTGGAAAGCAAGCATTGTTTTGGTATTTTGTGGATAATGTGGATGATATGGATATTTATATATATATTTGGATATGATATAAATTATTTATGATAGTTAAATATCCAGTTTGGAAAATATTTAAGGGAGCTACAAGGGTGGAATTTGATTAAAATGATTATCATTGTTGTCTTATATTTTATTATTTGAAAACAAGAAATGAC
>ML817691.1:7918-31842 GCA_009831015.1 Picea engelmannii | reverse complement strand
TAGCAAGATTAGAAGCTATCAGAATGTTTCTTGCCTATGCTTGTCATAAAAGGTTTAAAGTCTACCAAATGGATGTCAAGTCAGCCTTTCTCAATGGAGATTTAAGTGAAGAAGTATATATGGAACAACCAGAGGGTTTCAAACTGTCTGATAACCCTGACTTAGTATGCAAGATGAAGAAAGCTTTATATGGTTTAAAACAAGCCCCTCGAGCCTGGTATCACAGACTGGATACGTATCTCAAAGACAAAGGGTTCAAGAGAGGAACAGTTGACAGAAATATGTATATTAAAACAGAGGATAATGATTTTCTCATTGTACTGGTCTATGTAGATGACATCATCTTTGGATGTAATAAGGATTCACTTGTACAATGGTTTGTTTCTGCCATGGAGTCTGAATTTGAAATGTCTATGATAGGAGAACTGTCATTTTTTTCTTGGTCTGCAAATTACTCAGAGGCCCGAAGGGATGTTCATTTCTCAAGAAAAATATCTAAGAGAAATGTTGAAAAGGTTTCAAATGGAATATTCTAAACCTGTGGGTACACCTATGGTAACTGGATGTAAATCAAGCAAGGATGATGATTCACCTGATGTTGATCAAAGCTCATATCGATCAATGATAGGAAGCTTGTTGTACATCATAGCATCTCGCCCAAACATAATGCATGTTGAAGGAATGGTAGGAAGATATCAAGCTGCACCTAAACAGAGTCATTTGCAAGTTGTCAAAAGGATATTCAGGTATTTGAAAGAAACAAAGACTTATGGTCTGTGGTATTCCAGAAATCAAAATCTTCAGCTAAGTGCTTATTCAGATGCAGATTGGGCAAACTGTGTTGATGAGAGAAAAAACACCAATGGAGGAGCATTCTTCCTGGGGGACTCCTTAGTAGCCTAGCTTAGTAAAAAGCAAGGTTCCATTTCTTTATCAACCACAAAGGCAGAGTACATTGTTGCTACTACATGTTGCACTCGGGTATTATGGATGATTCAGACCCTTGCAGATTTGGAGGTAAAATACACTGCACTGATCCCAATTCATTGTGATAACACTAGTGCCATCAGTGTGTCTAAAATTATTGTCTTCCACTCCAAGACCAAGCATATTCCCATAAAATATCATTTTCTGAGAGAGTAGGTCACCAATTAGATTGTTCAGGTCCATTACATTCCCACTACAGAACCAATTGCAGACATCTTTACTAAACCCCTAGCCAAGACACCGTTTGAATATCTCAGACAGAAGTTGGGTGTCATCCCATCTCACTTCTAAGAGAGTCCATCCTGTTAGGGGGACTCTTGTATTGGTTGCATATCTTATACCTCTTAAAATTAATGCAACATCTCAGGGGGAGTGTGTTTTCTTTGACATTGACGTCAAAGGGGGAGAAACGAACAGGGGTGCCTTAGTTGCCATCAATGCCAAAGGGGGAGATTGTTGGCATGTTTTACAGGCAACATATGCTTGTCATTGATGGCAAGTACAACAGCGATGAGCAGCAGCGCAGTGATAATCGGGGAAGAGCAACAACAGTGATCATTGGATCAACAATTCAGAATTCCCGATGGTTGTTAGATCTCAATGTCGACAAGAAGAGCGCGTAGATATGGAGGATAGATCTCAGGCATTAGATCCAAGCGCGAGGACCGACCATCGTAGGATCCAAGAGAATCTGCACGATCTTTAAAAGTGCAAGGTGAAGCGAGTTCGCGAATCAGAGTTTCACGAATCGCGACTTGGAGAGGAAAGAAACAACACCACAGGACTGTCGAAATCACGATATGTGAAATTGCGATATGATCTAAGCCGTTGAATCAAGATCACATATGGACCATCAACCAGACTCACGTCAGCTAAGAACACGTGGCACAACCAGGCAAGAACAAGTGTCAAGTTGATTCAGCATCTTCGGCCACTGGAAATCTCAAATCTGAGTGACACGTGGCAGTTATTCGACATGTGTCAATCCACATGTGACGTCAGCAGGCTTGAATCACTTCGGGGTTTCGTGACTCGCAACTTGGAGAGTCAAGAAACAATACCACAGGAATGTTGAAATCGCAATATGTGAAATCACGACAAGATCTTGACCGTTGATCAAAAGGACACGTGGCGAAAGATCAGAGCATCACAAAGACTCCATCTTGGAGTTTCGCCTATCGCGACTTGGAGTGATGAGCTCCTCCGTCGAAGAACTCGCGAGATGCGAAATCGCGATTTAATCATAGTCGTCAGATCGAGTTTAATCTGGACCGTTGATCTGACTCCATCTCAGAGTTTTTCCTATCGTGACTTGGAGTGACGAGCACCTCCATCGAAGAACTCGCGAGATGCGAAATCGTGATTTAATCATAGTCGTCATATCGAGTTTGATCTGGACCGTTGATCCGACTCCATCTCGGAGTTTCGCCTATCGCGACTTGGAGTGATGAGCAACTCCAGCGAAGAACTCGCAAGATGCGAAATCGTGATTTAATCTTAGCTGTCAGATCGAGTGTGACCTGGACCGTCGACCCAACTCCATTTCTGGGTTTCAGAGATCGTGACTTGGAGAGTCGATATGCCTCATCTCCAGTTTCACGAAACGCGAAAGCGTTTTATGCATAAGGTTGTGGTCACAGCCCTTGGTCACATCAGCGAGAGATGGGGGAAAGAGTTAGAGCAACCAAGCTCATTTTCAAGGATCGCGACTGGGAGTGTCGAGACACATGGTCACACGAATGTCAAATTGCTGAATGCCGAAATGCCGAAATGAATGCAAGATCCCATGGAGCCAATCCAATGGTGCAGGTGAATTTGAACAAGATCGGAGGGCTATTGTAGCACGACATCGTGTAACTGCCAGAAACCACTGATCGTTTTTGCCAGAGGACTCAAAGACACTTCGGGGTGATTGACAGAGGAGGTGAAGAGTCTCTGGGAATCTTCAAGAGGGATGAAGATGTTTGTGGAGACGATTGACAACTGGATGAGCATTAAGGCCTGTAACTGGAATAGAGAGAGTGAGCTCGACTGTCACAGAGAAGACGAAGAGTCTCAAACTGCGAGAGAGGCTGAGGAATCTCAGTATAACATACAGTGATGTTGAACGAGTGGAAAACGGCCAAAGAAGCTGAAGAGTCATGATGATGATCAGACAGAGCACTCGATTTGTGGAGGAATTTGGCACAGAGTGAGCATGCATAGGCATTGCGAATATTGCATGCACAGAGACAACAGAGACCACAAGAATGTTGAACAAAGAAGAGATAGGGGTTGTCGTTGTGTAGGAGAATTCAGGGGTGTGCAAGGAGGCAGAGCGCAAGAGCATAAATGCATAGTCGAGGAATGGTACATTGAAAGGATATGGCACATAGACATTAAAAGGCAGAGGAACAGAAAATGTTAGGGGTGTGCAGAAGACAAAGATGCAGACATGGCAGAGTAGTGTAACAGAACAGCAACAAGGCTGGTAAGCCATTGAATAACTTTATATCGCTATAATAAGTTTTAGCAACAAAGAATTTATAATTCAGGGTGGTTGAGAGGTGCTAGGGAGGACTGGTGTCCTCAGAGGTTCAAGTGGGTGCTTGAACACAGGGAGTTGGTGCTTCCTTCTAGTTGGTGCTAAAGAAATCAGGGAGTAGGTGCTTCCTTCTAGTGGGTGCTAGAGAAAACAGAGAGTTGGTGCTCTCAGCAATTAGCATCTTGCAAAACTGAGGTTGTAGCCTCATTATGAGTTGGTGCTCATATGTATGATAATGTAAAGAATGTAACTATTACTTATCATATAAAGAAAAAGAGGTTTTTACCATGTATGGGTTTCCTCGGGAAATATCTGTCTTTGTGTTTCTCATATATGTGACTGATGTTGAATGTGTCTTTGTCTATTTCCCTGCATTATTGTCATCATCATTGAGTGCCTTGTAAAGTTTTTAAAAGAAGCATAATTGTTTAAGCACAGTAACAACTGATTCACCCCCCCCCCCTCTCAGTTTTCCAACAAATACTTATGGATTGGGAGAATATTTTTAAGGCTATAAAACCCAGGGTGACATTCCTGACTATCTTGTCCTAGCCAGGCAAGATTCGAAAATGATTGAGTAAGGCAATTCATACATTTTCCTCAACACCAAGGTCTCATGGGTAAGTGTGAACCATAATGTTGAAGTAGGTTGGAGAACTAGGGTCTCATATCGGAAGACTAGCCACCATGTTGAAGTAGTCCAACTGCCACTGTTGATCCAGGTGGATATCGGTGGCCACCTACTTATTCTAATTGGCTCAAAACAGTCTTCTGTAAATTTACTATTTTTAACAGGTTTTTTATTCCTAAACTTCAGGGCCATTTTGAGGGTCTAAATGAAGATTTTCCAGGATCAATCACATCAATGATGGTCAAAATATCTAATTGAGCCCCCACAATGAATCTCCTCATCAATACATTTCCAGCCAGCTATCGTGTGCCCCAAACGGAGATTGTATGCCAAAGTTACGCCCTTAGGAAGTTGATACACCAAACTATCCAAAACAAGGTCCACAAAACTATTGGTTTTTCATCTTCCGGGGTTAGGGTTTTGGATTTTCTTTATGTTAAAAAGGTCTTTGGAGCCTCATTGTAACAATCATATTCTTGTGAATGTGAGTAGTCATCACATCTCTTCTCAGAGATGAGCGGTAACCATTCTAGCGAGTCTTTCACTCTGTATTTCTACAGTTTTGTACATTTCGCTCATTAATAGAAATTGTGTATTAGTGTATCTCTGTATTTATGGTTGCATCTCTGATATATTTATGTTATATTATTAGATATCTTAGATATCTCTGTACACTTCTTTATTATATCTCCGCTCGCATTTCATGCCGAAAATCATCTAGATCAGTGGTATCAGAGATCGTTGTTCTTGATCGTTTTTTTAGTGCATGTTCTCGATGAGGTCCAAGTATAGCAAGTTAGATCTCAAGCTTGTCTCTCTTGAGGACAATCGCTCTCGCATGCCCAAGGAATCCTCCATGGCGAAAGAACAAAAATATGACAGAACAAACGATTATATTAATATGTTGCTTGAGTAAGCTCTCACGCGACAACGGGACGAAATGATGGAGAAATTTTCACACATCCTTCAACTCCTGTCGATAACAACGGGCGTGTCTTCATCAAGCGAACACTTTGGAGGAACCTCTCCTTTCAAGGTACAAGTTAATTTTGATATTCCCATATTTGAAGGACATATAGATGCAGATGTCCTAAAAAAATGGTTAAATCTGCTAGAAAGGTATTTCTTTATTCATAATTTATCCGGCAAGGAAACGGTCACCTTCACACTCCTTAAGGCTCTCCCCCATGTCAAACATTGGTGGGAAATTTACTGGAAGAAAAGTTCCATAGAGGAGTCTGGAATATATGGGGTCGAGCCCACTTGATATTTTTTTGTGGATGCGGTCAAGGAACAATATTACCATGTTGGTAACTATAATGACCAATACATGGTAACTATAATGGACAACACTACAATGAGGGGCCAAGCAATGTTGGAGCTGACCAATACCTTCCATACCTTGCACACCAATTTGGGTATCAAAGACTCAGAGCGACATTTGGTTCTGAAATATCGTGGGGCTCTACACAGATACATCCAAACTGAAATGGATTTTCTGGATATCTCATCACTGAGTGTTGCTTATCGATATGTTGTTAAAATAGAACAGAAATTTAAGCACCAAAACAAGCGGGAATTTGGGTCTGCAAGTCCACAACAACCAAAGTATGGTAAAAACGACTCTAATAACCAGCCTTCAAAAAACTAATCCAAGCCACAGGAAAAGAAGGGTAATGATAAGACGAAGGACACTGGAAAATTGTGTGATTTCCACAAAATCCCTTGGCACAACACTGACGAATGTTTCTCAAAACATTGATTGGTGGTCGAGATCAAAAACAATGAGTTGAACCCCTATTCATAATATAATTCAGAAAATACTGGTAGAAGACAAATAATCAACGTAGACCCCATTGTTATTGTTGTGACTGCAACAATTCAACCAGAAGAACCAATAGATCCAAAAATAGGGAGCGCCTTTTTCATTCACAGATGTGGGTGAAGGGGACTCCGTTGAATTTTATTGTTGATAACAGAAGCCATAAGAACCTCATCTCAACAAAGGTTGTCAAACAGTTGGGATTGTCGACAACACTACACCCGCATCCATACAACATCGAGTGGCTTCACCAAGGATGAGACTTCTGTGTCAGGAAATAGTGTCAATTGTCATACGACATCCAACCCTTCAAGAAGTATGACATATTATGTGATGTTTCTCCATTGGATGTTTGTGATGTTCTTTTGAGCCAGACATATATATGGAAGCGTCATGTTATTTATGAGTCTTGACCCCATAGTGTCATTATTACTCTAGGGGATCATCTCTATAGGATACTAGAGGTAGTTCTGACTATTGTCCCACCTAAACAATGTCACAAGATAGTATCTCATAGTACAAAATTTAGCTTCTTCACAATCTGTTCAAAAGGTGAATAGAAAGACACTACAACTCCTGCAACCTCGGTCCAAGCACCTTCTATCCAACAGAAGCAGGTCGACAAGATTGTAGCAAAGCACAAAAATTCCTTCTACAAATAGTCATCTCATGTAGTCAGACTGGTTAAAAGGTCCAACCCTTCCAGCCACAAGTTCATGACAACCTTCAACAAGCTAAACAACACAACTTCTCCAACAAGGTAAACAATTCATCAAGATGCAGATTCAACAAACGTTTTTCCCTCTCCCCCGGGCACTCAACGCAATAGATACCATTGCTTATAAAGGAGGAAGGATTGATCGAGGTGGATATCCATGGCCACCCACCTATTCCAACTGGTTGAAAACAGTTTTTCGGTTTCTAAACTTTCAGGGCCATTTTAAGGGCCTAAATGAAAATTTTTTGGGATCGAGCACCTCAGTGATAGTCGAAGGATTTGATTGAGCCCCCAAAATAAATATCTTTATCGATACCTTCTCGACGAGCTATCGTGTGCCCCAAACAGAGATCGTATGTCGAAGTTACGCCCTCGAGAAGTTGATACAACAAACTACCCAAAATGAGGTCCACAAAACTGTTGGTTTTGCATCTTCCGGGGTTAGGGTTTTGGATTTTCTTTATGTTAAAAAGGTCGTTGGAGCCTCATTGTAACAATTATCTTCTTGCGAATGTGAGTAGTTGTTACATCTCTTCTTAGAGATAATCTTTCACCATTCTAGCAAGTCTTTCACTCTGTATTTCTATAGTTTTGTACATTTTTCTCATTAATAGAAATTGTGTATTATTGTATATTTGTGTTTATGGTTGCATCTCCGATATATTTATGTTATATTATTGAATATTCGAGATGTCTATGTACATTTCTTTATTATATCTTCACTCTCATTTTGTGTCGAAAATAATCTAGATCAACTGTAAACCTAGGTCCCATATCCAAGTGCTCATGTGAAGTCCACACTGAAGATATCGAATCTCAATAGACAATTGATTCAAAGGTCTATATTGGTCATGTGGATCCAAATATGCAGATCCAGCCACATAGTTGGAAATGGTTGAAGCTGAATTTGGAAGGAACAATACCACTGTAGAATATGCAAGCTGGAGATTGGCAGTCATAACTGGCTTCTAATTTGTTACATTGTTGTTCTCTACATAAAGTGGAGTAGATTCATCATATAAAATATGAAAGTGGTTGTCATCCTAGAAATGACAACTATCCATATATGAATCATCACATTCATCCTTGTAATCATACCAGGTATATCTATCTTGAGTGTATTTGTCCCTAATGATCTACATAATATACCTCTCTTGCCTTTCAAGTGTGAGTTGTTGAACACTTGTCTTGAGGACTTGTTTCATCATGTAAAATTTTGTCTGGAAGTCTTCAAACAATCGTTGAAGTTCCCCGAGGAGTCAAATATCCATTGGAAACACCACATATAATATACCACAAGAAAACTCTTAAATTTTTCTATCCAATGGCACTTATATGGTAGCAATTTGAGCACCCTCTGAAAAGTTATGAGATCTGCAACCCTGTTTCCATCATAAAGAGCATATAAAATGGTCGATTTTAAATCAATGATATTTTCACTTCAGAAGCTCCAATTCAGATGATTTTTTTTTAATGGGCTATTTTCGAAATAGGAACTCAGATCTGTAAATTTTTGGGGTAAATTCAACCCCATATGTTACAGAAATCAACAAATCATGTGGTCATCCATGGAAAAATCCTGAAAAATTAGCAGATTTTAACATGATAATAACTTCACTTCCCGGACTCCATTTCAGAGGATTTTTTTTTTAAATTGATTGTTTTTCTGAGAGGAACTCAAATCTACAACTACTTTCTACAAATTCCACACAGAAAACTACATGATTTATCCGGAGTGTCGGAGCCCTCATTTGTCTTCTTGAAAAAATATGCAAATATTAAAAAAAAATAAAAAAAAAATAAAAAATATTGCCCATTTTTGTGGTCGAAGAAAGTGCTTTGATACCAATTGTTATGTACCAAAGACCTAAATACAAAAACACCACAATAGATCTAAAAAACAATATAGAAAAATATCCAGTTAATAATCTGAAAACCTTAGAGTAGGCAAACACCATACAATAGATCCTATTACAGAAGGGATCCTCTCATATTCACTTTCCTCTTTGATAGGGCAACCTCCTAATGAGCTACACACTCCAAATAAAATATTTCTTCTTGACTTTCATTACATTGCTTGAACCCCTTTATATAGTGCTACCAACCACCCAAGAACATTCTAAAGAAGAAACCTTCTAGAAAGTTCTCTCATATTTATTATGTTCATATTGATATATCTAACTACCATAGTAGGCCTTATTTAATAATATAGTGGACCTATTCCACCTTACATTAAATAACTTCCACTAATGATACATAACCACATTCTCATTAAGTACCTCCCTATGTACCACATATTACCTCATTTGGTATACTACACATTCTCATTAGGTACCTCCCTCTGTACTGCATATTACCTTCCTTGATATATTACATTTAGTATACCAAGGGAGGTAATATGTGATACATAGAGAGTAGTATACCAAGGGAGGTAATATGTGGTACATATAGAGGTACCTAATGAGAATGTGGTTATGTATTATTAGTGGAGGCCTTACATTTAGTATACCAGAGGAAGTGATATGTGGTACGTAGGGAGGTACTTAATGGGAATGTGGTTATGTATTATTACTGGAATCCATTCAATGTAAAGTGGACTAGATTCACTATATTATTAAATAAAACCCACTATGGTAGTTAAATATATCAATATGAACATAATAAATGTGAGAAGACTTTCTAGAGGGTTCATTCTCTAGAATGTTCTTAGAAAGTATTATATAAGGAAGTGATGAGCTATGTAATGAGCATAGTGAAGAATATTGTTATTGTAACAAACAATGATTGCTTGAGAAGTGTTATCCTTCCATAAGGATTAATATATGGTGTTACCCTACCTCAAGGGTTTTGTTTATTTATTGTGTTGAATATTGGGTAAGGGTTATTTCTTAAGTATATTTGCAAATCTATTCATGTGCTTAACACTATGGTGTTATTTTGTTTGTACACTTCAAAAGGGGCCAGCGCTGCAAGAAAATTTATGATAAAGGCTTGTGAAAATGGGAATTCCAAATGAGTGGAGATTAGTGGTACATATGGTATATGAACGTGTTACTGCTAAAATTATAGCAAAAAGAGAAATGTTGAAAAGGCTTCACATCAATGTAGGATTGACACAAGGTTTCCCCCTCTCCCCCATGTTGTTTGGGAATTATATAGATAAATTAAAAGAATGCATAGATAGGAAAGGAGGGGTAAATACATAAAGCTTCATAGTAAAAATCAATGGAGATGAGATAAAAAATAATTTTATTTATGTCTGACAAATGACCACAAAAGTAGGTCAATGGGACTAAAAAGGTACACCTAGTATCATAAGGTACAATGGAGGAGTGAAAAAGAAACTCCTTGAAAGATGCTAAAATCATAAAATCTAGGTTCATGATTATCAATTAAATGATCAAGCTAATCAGAGTAATCAGAGCAATGTAAAAGAGAGTACAAGTACACTCAAAGATGTAAAGAAACTCAAGAGGTAAAAGAAAAAGGCACTCCACGCTGACACTGGCAACAATTAAAAGGAGAGGAATGTCATTAAGTGTAGAGTCCTGTGTCGAGGATTAAACTTTGCATATCTTACAAGAATACTTGTCAATGTTGGACTTTGCATGCTAATGATGTAATTTTGATAGCTAGGACATTACACAACGCATAAGAACATGTATTAGTATTTTAAACTTTTTGCACGTGCAGGGATGGATGTGAACTTAAGCAAGACTAAGGTAGTATTATTCTTGTTAAAAGAGAAACCAAATGAAGCCTAAATCAATGTAAAAAATGAGTTTTTGGAAATTGCTTAAAACTACAAATACCTAAGGTTTGATCAATGCAATGAGAATTTACACTAGGAAGCATACAGAAGGAAAAGACTATAAGGTGGCTAGAAGATCACTTTATTACTTCAAAACAAAGGAAGGGCAACAAATATTTGGAATTGAGGCTTGATAAAATCCCTCTTCAAAACACATGTAACACCATTGTTGTTATAAAAATGTGAGATATGGGGGGCAAAAATATAATCAAATAAAAGAAGTGCAAAAACACATTATGACAACCTTTCTCAAAATGAATGCAAGCACTCCATATGAGGTGATCCTAGTAGAAATAGGGTGTATTTCCTATAGAACTTGAGGCAATAAGGAAGATGGTATTATAAAGACAAACAATGGTGAACATGGACAGCCAAAGGATACACAACAAACTTGAACAAGAGGTCTTAAAGAGAAGGAAAAACACATGGGAATTCAATATAAAAAGTGGTTTCATTGGAATCTAATGGAAGAAAGTTGCCCAATAGATAAGAACGATATGAAACAAAACATACAACAATGCTACATGACAGACAAATCGGAAAAAAAAGGGATGGTGGGAGCCAAGGCAAGGGGGGTGTCATTTTTTATCCATAGGTAAATAAAGAAATAACCTTTGCCTGGAGACTTGGAATCTCATCCAATAATCAAGTTGAAGCTTATGTGATTCTTCAAGGTTTACTCCAAGCAATCAACTCTAAAATAGAATCATTGATCATAATTGGAAACTCTAGAGTTATCATCAAAGCTTGGGTTCATCATATAATCCCTAAAAATAGTAGGCTTGCTTCCATCATTGCTAGAATCAACAAAGTTGTCCAACTCATGCCCAAGGTCTCGTATTATCATGTGCCAAGGGAACAAATGATCTCACTAACCATCTAGCAAATACATCATCCTCCTTGGCTCAAGGAACTTTGGTTTAAAATGGGAGGTTCAATGTTTCGATCCACTCGTTTTAAGAGACACAACACTTCATTTATTAACTAGACGGATTACCAACCTTTGTCCTTGTCTATAAGCACATGGAAAGGACTTGCAAGTGCAAGGACACAAGTCTTGGTTTGTGGCGTGCAAGTTTTAATCCTCGTCCTCGGTTTTGTTTCCCTCATTATAGATTCCTACATGCAAGGTGGGATATTGGGAGATGTGGTCTAGTTAAAATGTGGAGATTGTGTTTCAGTGCCTATTCAATTTTCTAGGTTATGGGGTTGAGTTTGTTGCTCAAGTGTTTGATTGTTCTTGTGGTTGTTTTGGAGCTCACTCTCTAGCTCTCTCCACCTCCTATTTTATGAATCTATGGAAACTCTATGGTCTTTAAGCTCTGGTAAAGATTACCTCGTTGCTTTGGCTGAATTTTTAGTGGTTTGGTTTATGAGATGTAATTATCAGGTTTCTTCAAGCCCTGCTCTCTTGGCTTTGGTTTCGGACTTAGAATTATAGTGGTAGTTTTCAAGGGTTGGGGTTGGGTAACATTATCCCCTACCCCTGGGTCTAGTCTCCTTGCTTACCCTTCCTCGACCTTTTTAGTTCTCGTTCCAGCAACTTATGGTTTGGTTTAACTGGTGAATGGCCTCCAAACCTCATTCAAAACTCTAGTCAATACGTCTTATGTTGGCTTGCTTTGTTAGGGACCTAACCTCCCTAAACCCCAAAGTAAATAAATTACTATGTATTACTAAGTATGGAGGCCATCATTAGTATATAAGATCTATGTAGTAGTGTGAAGACAATTATTGTAAAAAAACTTTTAGAAGGTTCCACCTACTAAAAAGTTCATTCTCTAGAATGTTCTTAGGGGATAGAAAGTGCTATATGAAGATATAGAAGCATTGTAAAAGGGGTCTTGGGAAATCATTTGCAATATAAACTCTGCTCTATTGGAGGCTGCCCCCTCAAAGAGACAAGTGAACATTTTTTCCATATCAATAAAGGCGTAATATTTTGTTCATATTGTTCATTGTTCGTGCAATTATATTTTTTTATGTGATATATCTGAGTAATATTTGTTATTTATACTCTGAATATTTATGTAGGGTACACCACATGCTTTGGTTTTTTCTACCTTCTCTTGGTCTTGTTACCTACTAAAACAATTGCGAAAGGGTTAGCTTATATGGATACAAGGGATCTCCAGGAAATTCAAAGGATCTTATGGTGGCACAAGAAAAACACTCCAAGTTAACAACATAGCTCTCTGATCAATTTCCATAAGTGTTCACAATATTGAACATTGTGCTACTCAGAATGCAAATTTTATGAACCTCTTTGTTCAACAAAAGCAAAAAATGGATGTGCTCGAAGTAGAATGTAGTATTTATGTAATTTGATTCTCAATTTGCACAAGGATTTCCTATCAGTTGGAAGTACGATTATCGTTACACCAAAACCCACAGGTGATTGATAAACTCACCACCGCCAGATTTCAAGGATCCACGAGAGGCGATTAGTCCCTTGACACGATACACCGGGGAGCGTTGACTACTTGCAATTTCGTGCAACAATCTCCCCCTCAGCGCGAGTCGAGTGTGTATCGAACTCGTGACCTCTAGCTCTTATACCAATTGTTGGAAGTACGGTTGTCGTTACACCAAAACCCGCGGGTGATTGGTCAACTCACCACCGCCAGATTTCAAGGATCCACGAGAGACGATTAGTCTCTTGTCATGATACACCGCGGAGCACTAACTACTTGCAACTTCATGCAACACTATCTACTACTTCAAGTCAGTGAATTTCCATCAATTCAACCCAAGGTGACCTCAAAGAAGAAGAGAATGTACACCAGTCTAAAGAAGCCATGGAAGTGAACGAGTAGATCTCTCTTCACTCCATGGAAGGCTAGAAGGAAACTACTACCCAACATGTTTTTAATTAGACTGTATGTTTTTAAAGTTGTTTGTATTTTGGGTATCTTCTACGAGCAATATAACTACATCAATAGTTGGACTACATCAATCATAAGTAATTGTAAACTTTCTTATGTAGTTTCTAAAAGTTGTAACTTTTGTTTGAATCATCCCAACAACTCTTCGTATGCTTGTCAATAGCTATGCTATGGCCCCTTTTTTTTCCTTAGAAAAAAAGCTTTTATATTCATATGAAATATACATGTTACAATCCAAAAAGACCCATTTGTGGCCTTTACCATGCCCACTAGAGTTGTTTGTACAAAAAGGATCAAAACGCCACATATGGTAGCCTTACTGTCAATCCTTCTTCATTTCATTTTGTAACATATTCCTTTAAACAAAACTTTTCCCTTCTAGGTACAAATACACAGATTTTACGAACACAATGCCAATACCTTTGCCTTTTTCAAAAGCAGAATTCCATTGCTTCGTATTCCTCCCCATCGATATATTCATAGGCTCCAAAGGCTCTGATGGGAAGGAGTAACGCCTCTTTTGACAGATCATCTGCCTTGCCATTTAATTCCCTTAAAATATGATGAAACGACAACCACTCAAAAGATTGAAAAGCCAATTTGATGTCTCTCAGGATGGGACCCAATCTGATGTCATGGACGTCATTTTTTTGCTTGGCCTAGTGAATTACCAACTTTGAATCGCCCAAAACCTATAACTTCCTTTCATTTTTTGTTTTTCCGTTTCAAGGAGTCCAAAGGGCGATAAATTTCGCCCTATTGTTTGATCCCAAGCCCGAAGCATATCTAATAAACATATAATGTGAATGGATGAAGTATAGCTCAACTCCCACACCGCAAATTGCCTAGACAACTTCAACTTGTAAGAGAAATCAAAATCGTGGATAGTTGAAACTAAGCACCCCATGGAGAGAAGAGAACACTTATACAAGTCAAAACTAAATCACATAGACTTCGATGTGAGATAGAATGATGGAAGAAAGCCGACGAACGGTAGGGTGGGGCATGCCAAAGTATGTGGAAAAAGAGAGATGGAGACTAAGAAACATTTATTACTTCATTGTGAATCATATAGCTACATTAAAAAGGGTTCTCATTGATAAACAAATGAGGTCTCACCAGAAAAAGCTCGTAGGAAAGCAATGTTCCAAGAAAACCACATAAAGAACACAACAAAGAGAGTAGAGAGGGTGCAATAGAGAAACGTTGTTGAAAATCAACCCAATCAAAGTAGATGACCCACCTTTGAGAGCTAGACCCAAATGAGTAATGCAATACTTTCCAATATCCATATATGGCATATTGTCTTTTGGGATATTATCTCTTACACAAATTTCTTTACTTCTTTCAGTTATAAAATAAATATTGCAGAGTTGTAAAATGTTATATCCCATAAATCAATGTACCTCAAAGAAGTTTAAAAAAATCTATTATATTCTCTCATTCTTATGAAAAATAAAAATAAAACAAAGCTCAAAAGTACAATGCTACACCCTTTACATGCATATAGTCCAAAAAAAATCATACTTTATTTCTTTCATTTATAAATAAATGTTTCATGAAATATATGTCGTAATGGGTATCTCTCAAGGACATTTTAATAAAATTATATTTCTCATTCTTATGGAAAAAAATAAAGCAATAAAATTATATTTCTCATTCTTATGGAAAAAGATAAAGCAAAACTCAAAAGTACAATGCTACACCCCTTACATGCATATAATCCAAAAAAATCTTTCTTTATTTCGATGTATGTCCTAATGGGTAAGCCTCAAGGACATTTTAATAAAATTATATTTTATTTTATTCTCCCATTCTCATTAAGAAAATAAAAAATATATATAATGCTACACTTTATATTGGATTTTATCCTCTCATTCTCATACAATTAAAAAAAAAAACCAATGCTACACCTTTTATATTCTATTTTATTCTCTCATTCTCATACAATAAAACAAAAAATAAAACTCAAAGTACAATGCTATATCCTTTATATTCTATTTTATTTTGTTCTCATACAATAAAATAAAACTCAAGAGTACAATGCTAAACCCTTTATATTTTATTTTATTATCTCATTCGCATACAATAAAATAAAAAATATAACTCAAAATTACAATGCTACATTCTTTATATTATATTTTATTCTCTCATTCTCGTAAAATAAAATAAAAAATAAAACTCAAACGTACAATGCTACACCCTTTATAAAGGGAAAATCTTAATACCCCATCATATAATGGCCGTGGCTTCAAAACCTTACAGCTCCTTATTTAACTTCCTTAAAAAATTAGTCCCCCTATTTTTTAAGACAAAACTGCTAAACATCTAATCTCCCTTTAAAAAGAAAAAGATGTATAAAACAAAATTTAGTCCCTCTTTTCTGTCATTCTCATGAGAGAAAAGAAAAACACGGCTCAAAAGTACAGTGATACACTCCTTACAAATATAGCCCAAAAAATTTTAGTACCCCATCATATATTGGCCCATGGCTTCAAAACTTTATAGCTTGAAATACTAGTCCCACTATTTTCAGAAAACACATGAAAACCAAAATTTGGCCCACTTATAAAAAGAAAACTTAAGCCCACTTATCAAAACTGTTCTATCACCTTTTTCTACAAATAACTCCATATAACCAAAACCAAAAGAAGAGATGGATTTTACATTTTATAAAATGTAGTTTAATTAACCTAAGCTTAGGTCAAATAAAACCTGGGTTAGAAGGTGCGGACTGTTAAAGCTCCTCCACGAAGAGGGCTGCCATGACGTGGAGAATGGACCGTCGCTACGAAATTATTGCAATGAACAGGATTAATGCAGAAGGGGGTGAATATGAATGCATCCCATACTGCAGACCTTCATCCTGCCAAAGGAACACCAAGCAGCATGCCACTGCATTGAATAGTCTGCACAAACTACCGGCGTTGACTCAACCGTAGCAAGGGTTCACAATTCACTGCCGTCAAGTCTCTGCTGTCCCTTTAAATCAATGAAGCAGCATCACATGAGTATGAATTTTTTCCTGCCTTTACAGATCGAATGCTGGACAGGTGTTTAATCTGCTGCACAACTATAAAAACTCTTCACAATTCTGCCATAACTGCAAGGTGCCTGACGATTCTGCAACACTTCGAATGATGCCATGGAGAAAAAATAGATTGCAAAAGTTGAACGCATCCACAACAGACCAGGTCCTAAAAGGGCTGAAACAGACCAAGAAATGCATCTGCAGTGTAGAACAGCAATAGGCCTCCAGCGTGAATCCTCGTGATCACCAATCAATCACGAAACTAAAAATGCAATGCTGTAATAGCCAATATTTCCTTATGCAGAGAAAAAGAAGGGCAAACAACAGAGACAGGATTACTTCCAAAATTAGGACTGCACCTGCTCTGATACCGTATAAATAGAGTTAGAGTTGCAGTTAAAAAATATAAAATAGAAACTTATAACTAAAGCAGGAAACAATTCAAATCCCCGTAAAGAGTACATTTGAATATAAACAGTATCTTCTGACTGATCGAATCCCCGTGTCCAATTGATTCATGTTCTATATGACACCTCGTCTACGTACATGCCATATATTCACAAACACACACTATTTACAAAGGTGATCAATACAACATTCCAACAATCCAGAGACAACACTGAGAAATAGGGCCTCCCACTTTAGCATTAGTAAAAAGCACTTTAGTATGTGCCAATTTGTCCATACTTTGATGTTATATTATAAAACACCAATCCCCAAGCCAGAAGAGACTTCAAAGGGTGTAGCAGTAGACTAATTATCAATGAATGCAATAATGGCAATGCAGCTTTTCTGCCTAAGCATTTTGTGAGAAGCACTAATGTCTCTAAGCCATATATGTTCCTGAAGGTGCATTCAAATATTTTCTATCTGAAGATGACAAAAAAGCGTTGCTAGAATTAACGATACTAAGCAAGTTCAGAATTAATCTCACCTACCCCGCTAGTGTCTCTCTAAATGAAAGCATAACTTCAGTCATCTCTGTTGGACATCCTTATATTGGTACTTGATACGTGCCATATCTGTTAATGGGAATCTATGTACTTAGTCATATCCATTGGAGAAGCTAAATAGACCATTTTTATTCACTTCATCCTTCAATATGCAGGTCAAATAATGTTAACTGAACTTCCAGAATATCCTACAAATAGAAAAGGAACGGCCCAAGTATATGAACAGATATTAAAGTGTTACCCAGTATGAGTGAAGAAAGTAACCTGTTATCCATTAACAATGTTAATATAAATCATAGAAGCACTATCAAAGTCCAGCCTCTCTAGATTAACACTCTGAGAAGATCCAGAACCTAATAACCAAACTAAAGCTATAAGAGGCTGATATCAATTAAATAATCACAGAAGCTTGCTCATTTCTATTGACAGAGAATTGCGATATAGGGAAAGTAACATTTGAATTTATGAAGGAGAAGGACAATTATGCAACTGATTTAAAGATGACAAAGGACCATATATGACATTAGAATAGTCCTTTTCTTTCTTGGAAATAGTGCTTTCTCCACAACAAGCATGCGTGTCCCTCCCCGGCACTGTCCTGTAAATTTTTAGCTCTGATTACAGATTATTCGATTTGGCATGTTGTGTCCCTATTAAATAAACCAGTTCAATGTGTATATTGCACTTAACATCGACATTTCTCAAATAGATAAATTTGACTGGCAGAAATAAAATATATCAATTTGGTTTCAATTCCTGCCTTGGCTTATTCAGACACAATATTGAGACATGGGGACTCCCACTTTAGAATTAGAAAAATCTCCTAGTAAACAATAAGGTCCCCTTTTGGAATAAACAATGGGGTCAGATACATACCAAAACGGCACTGTTAACCATATCTAAAGCATCTTTGGCAATGCTTGTATTGATCTCTTCCATGGATCCAACCACATCCTATGTTACATCAAGAAAAAACTAACCCACATCACTGCTTCCTTAATCTCTTTATTCTCTCTAGTGCACCCATTGGTTCCTCTCGTTCTCTCTTCTTTGCAACATCATCACCATCCTTATCATTTTTGTTCGCTTTGTTTGCTAAATCTCCATAAACGGCAGCTGGAACATCCTTTTGTGCAACTTCAACCCTTTCCTCATTATCATCCTCTGCATCACTCTCCTCCTGTAATTCAATATCCTCAGGATTAGCAGTTATCTTCTGGCCCCCATCCACAATGCGTGTCACCCCTGCCTGTGATTCTACTCCAGCACTAACAAATCCCAATGCTCTCATGCCGTCTTTCAGAGCTGTGCCAGAAGCAGCTGCAGGGGCTAACTGTCTTTCCAGTGCAGCCATTTCATCTTCAGGCACACCAGCCCGCTTAAGTGTGTCAACTGTCTCCTCAAGAGTTAATTTTCCTTGATCCTTTTGCATCAAATACTCTGGAAGTATAAAATGTGTCTGTCCAAGATAGCACGTGCAAAGTTAACAAAAACAGCTTTATCAACCACAATAATAGTGACTATGTTTATTAACTATAACAGGAATGGCAGACAGGTGGAGGCAAAAAGACAACTAGGCTAAAATTCAAATAAAGTTCTTATAACATGTAAAAAAGTGATTAAAATTTCAAGCATATTTATCAAATGATAAGGCATTCCATTAAAAATTCTATGGACTGGTATAAATGCAGTGCATCATATTTCTTTCCAAATTTCTATTAAGAGAATAGAAACATATGACGTATTACAGAGGAATACAAACCTGGCTGTAGCTAGCTGATACACTGCGTTTAATTCGAAGCATTTCCCTGAACGTATCCTCATTTCCATGCTGCACTTCAAATTCATGCCATTTATTCCAAAATTCAGGATCAGAACGAGGATCAGCCAACTGTGAAGCATAAACATAAATAGCCCGGGCCCTATCAATCTCCCCCAGCTTCCTCTCCAGATCAGCATAATTCATACTCATTATTTTGACATATTTATCCGGAAGCCCTGATTCAATGGCTTGCTGCAATAGAAAGACACGCAATATTAGAAATTGCCAACCTATCAATGAAAATTAAAACTCAATTAAATTTAGCCTGGCTAGCAATAGAAACACAGTTTCTCAGAAAATAGCCCAGTTGTAAAATTAACCTCATATATTTCCCTAGTTTTTGGAACACCAAAGTTTTCTGCTGCACGTGCAATATAAAGGTCATAAATCTCCATCTTTTCATGGTCGGGAACTGCCTTTGTAGCACGATCATAAACTTTCATTGCATGTCGTGCAAGTCCATAGTCCTCTTCCAACTTCGCATATTGCAAATACAACAGTTTCACATCTTCCGCAGGTGCCTGAAAGGGTAGAAGGAAAACAGAAATACATGAGATGTCAGCATAAAAGTCGAATGCATAAATTCTTCAATAAAATTAAAAAACACACATTAAGAACATAAAAGTTAAGAGTGAGTGATATTTATAACACCTCATATGTTGTCAAAATAAATAAATGAGACTTGAATAGAATAGAACAGCAAGTAGTTAGAAAAGGGACATATTACATAATGATACAAAAAATTGGAAGCAAAAGCCACAAATGGCATATTATATATCAATTGGGTCTATCCCAGGGCAGTTGAGAGGAGTGTTATCCTCCCTAACCAGGATCAATTCCTTCAAGTGACATATTGAGCTATGAATGAGTATACTGTTGTATCGGCCTTGAGCCCTGAAGTATCCAGTTTACCCTGGGAAAACAAAAGGCATATTATACTGTGTTTTCTTGATTCCAAAAGGGCTTTAAAGAAAGAACAGAATAAAATTGTACATGAGAGACTGAGCGAGATTTATCAAATGTTTGTGGGATGGGGAATCAGTCATGGATGAGTGCAGAGAAAACAAATGAAAGGAAAAGTTAAAGTTGTATGAAAGATAAGTACAAAGCAGATGCACAGAATGATAACATAATTGTTTGTATAGAAATAAGGGAGCGATACATAACTTTGAAGAAGTGAAAGTGCAAGGGTAATCAATCTAACTGCAAGTTGCTTGAGTTGTGAGCATAAGCGTAAATGTAAATATCTCACCATTGGAGTGTTGATAGTTTGGATTAAAAAATAATTCAACTACAGCTAAAAGTTTTAAAAAAAGATTAAAAAAAGGTTTACTGGAATATTTGAATTCCTTAAAAAAATAGAAACAATATTATATAGTAGTAAAAGATAAGATAATTTTATTAATGTCCCACAAATGACCACAAAAAGTAGGTCAATGGGACTAAAGGATACATCCAGTGTGGGGACAATGTACAGGTGCAAAAGCAGCTCCCATATAAAGAGAAAGATATAGTTAAGAAAACAAAAAGTACAGTCTAGGTAAATATCCGACTAGGCTAAGCCCTAGGCCTAGCTAAAGCCAAAATAAAGTGTATAAAACAGTGTCATAAGTGCGGTGATACAAAGTGAGAATGTCCATGGTCGGAGTTGGACAACTCAATACAAACCGAAGGAGAAATATCTGAAAATGAAGCCAATGAGGTCAATGTCTCCTGGATATGATGAGTATAATATAGTATAATATATACAGTTATATTATATATTTATAATACAATATTAAAAAGGATTCAGTGGGCTAACTAGAATGGTTGAGTGCTTTGAGCTTCATGTAGGAGGTCTCAGGGTAGATCCCCCAGGCTGTTTGCCTCTGTTGCATGCTTCACTCGATGTCTATACCAGGTTAGGCATTGTAAACAGTTACACCGAGTACCATCTCCAAATTGTTGGGAAGTGCCCGACGGTTTACCCAGAGATTTTCCTTCGAAAAAAACTACAATATTGAAAGGTACATTTTTTAAAATTTAAATCCACAAGTCCCAATAGATAAAAAGAAGGGAACCATTTAAAAGTCACAAGATTTCAGTGACTTAACGGAAATAAAAAAAAATGGAATTTCTTGATGGACAATTTGACTTGAATTTTCATAAGAAAAATGAAGGAATATCCTCTTATAAGGGTTTAGAGGGTTTTCTTCTGCCTTACTGAAACTTGAATGAACCACTAAAGGAAAGGGAGGTTATTATATTTATTACTCATTAATCCAAGTGATATCAACAATTCCATATTGAATTAGCAAATCAATTACTAATTCTGGAATCAAGCATAATCAAAAACCAAAATTTAGGCGAATGCGAAAAATATCAATAAACAATCTACAATTAACAATGATGTTTTAAAATCCCATTTTAAAGTCGCATCTATATGGCATAACATCAATATAGGGGGTGTGACAAGGATGGAAATGTTGGGTAGTATTTTTCGAACATGACAAAGAAATGTTTGTCGATTTGGCATGATAAAAAATAAGAGTATCTAATATTTCAAAGAAATTGAGTACAGAAGCTACCTCATCAAAAGATGTAGGCAATGTGCCAAATATCACCACTCAAAAGGATATTGAAAAGTTGCAAGAACGCAAGGAAACGTTGTGACAAAGTTTGTCAAGAAAAGATCAAGAATTTTCTCATCTAAACACTAAAAATGACACCTTGCTCAAATAAGTTAGATAATTAAAATGATGGAAAATAATGTTCTTGGAAATCGAAGTGCCAGTTGTCAACAAAGAAACATACCCAAACTATGGAATTTAAAAAATCAAATTGTCATTACTAACAAAATTGTACTGACTAACAAATCAATATAAGTATCTACTGAAGGTGTAAATATGCAACTCAAGGTTAATCGGGAGTATCCTAAAGTGGAGATAAGAAGAATATTTTTCAATAAAACCTTATAATCATCCTGATCACAAGAGTCCTCACTCTAATTAGTGAATGATCTGTAAATGTGGGTCTTACAGCCCACACATCCCACCAACACGAATCATCTACAGAAATGAAATTTGTTTTCTGTATTCTCTGTCTTCAGAATTGATTTCAAGGCTTATGTTCTCGGTGTAACCTGCACACAAACAACCAGCTGATGACGCAATAACAATCCGAAATCTGAGTTCAAGTTCCTCTATGGCCATGCATGAGGTTTGTTTTAAGAAGCCTCTTGGCTTCTCCAATCGATGACCATCTCCCCAGAGCGTTTTCCCCTCTTTAGGTGCTCTCTAGATGCGCCAGGCCATCTCTTGCCGACTAGACAGGATCTGAATCAGGCCATCTCTTCCGGACTAGACAGGATCTCAATCAGGCCATCTCTTGCCGACTAGACAGGATCTCAATCAGGCCATCCGAGATGACATCTACAGATTGTACATCCAAGTCACTTGGACCTCATCTCCAAAGATCTTGGGCCCAAAGATGTCTTTCTACCATGAGCACTTCTTGGAGTTGTGGGATGGCATCATTATTCATCCCCCGTACACTTGTAGACATTGGATGCATTCACTCTTGATCCCTCTGAGCTAGCTCTGGGTTGGCTCCCACAGACCTTGGGTGGAGACCAATCACCACATTCCCTGACCAGATAGGATCTACCAGATGTGCCACATACAGGAGCCGAAGACAGATGCACCTCATTTTCAAGAGCCCCTTCTACTACCAGATCAAAGGACGCTACCACTGCCTCTATAGGGACTCAAGGAGATGCCTCTCCACTTTCTTTCGATATCGCGATCAGAGATGTTTAGCCCTCTTCATCAGGGTGATATTTAGCCACAAATCTCGGTTCTTGCACACCCTACCCTGCCATGGGACCATCACCAGGAAATCATACACGAAATGGCTATGCTTCTTCACTTCAAGGGTTTGTTTTATTTGTTGACTTCGTAATGCCAAGGCAATTACCAACCAACTCTCTATGCGTGAATGTCTACAACGAGCCTCTGTATAGTGGTCTCTCCACTACTGTTCCAATCTTGGGACCAAAATTGCCTTGCTACAAAACTAGAAATAAGAACAGTGTTCTAGTATTTGCTTCACAATTCCAAGGTAGCGACACCTTGTCTTGTTGATTCAACAATCTCGATGCATCAACACCAATCAAAATATCGATGGCAAGCAAGAACTAATTAGTACATTGTTGTACAGTTTCCAACTTTCCACACAAATTCCCAACAGAAGGGATGATGCCACCGGCTTATTATGCTAACCAAATAATAAACCCAAAGGTGTGAGTAGCGCTCAGCCAACAATAATTTGCTTATGCAAAATTCATCCCAGCCTTATTTTAAATGATACACCGGCACTCTTATTCTCAACAATCAAATGAAGGAATTGATTACGAACAACGTTTAACCCAACATTTGATTCTTATTTATTTAATCATCAGCAAATTCAATTGCAGCATTCAAAAAAAACACACAGCTTCCTCCAATTCGTTTTTAACTGGGGACAAAGACAAGAGAATGGAATTATATGAGAAGGAAGAAATATAAAGTGATAGAACATTCAACGAATAGGTCGCTATTCCCAAGTATTTGACCATCCAATATAATAATAATAATAATCTATTTTTAAGGTCACGGCCAAGCCACACCAAATTGGTGTATGAGACCCCCTTGTTTGTGGGACAAGGGACCCCCCTCCGCCCAGCGATTTGACTGGTAAAGTCTACGGAGGTATACATACCCT
>ML817690.1:0-32040 GCA_009831015.1 Picea engelmannii | reverse complement strand
TCATGCTGTCTCACACATACACTCTCTCACTTTATACCCTTATCTCCCTCTCAACTCTCTCTCCCCTACGTATACCCCTCTCTCTCACCACTCCCTATTGTTACACATTATTTTGGTCACTCTACTGATGACCCTACAGGCATCTCCCTCTCAACTCTCTCTCCCCTACGTATACCCCTCTCTCTCACCACTCCCTCTCACTCTTTATCTCTCCACCCCCATCTATGTATTCCTCCCTCTCTCTCTCTCCCTCTCTCTCTCTCCCTCTCTCCATCTCATGCTGTCTCACACATACACTCTCTCACTTTATACCCTTATCTCCCTCTCAACTCTCTCTCCCCTACGTATACCCCTCTCTCTCACCACTCCCTATTGTTACACATTATTTTGGTCACTCTACTGATGACCCTACAGGCATGTGTTCAGGCTCTCAAAACAATCTTTTACATGAGGAAAATGACTAAGTTCTTCCCCTACAAGGCATATTTTTAGAATGACGCCACAGGCTGACAGTGGTACACAATGCAGAAATCCTTTATTTTCGTAGGTTTCTCTATGCCTGGCTCGCGAGATTTTCACTTGTTGCTATATACGGAGGGCGTGATGATGTTTGAAGCTAAGGAAAGGAAGAAGTTTCATGAAGTTTCAAGAAGGACAATCTTTTGGAATGTGAGGTGGCATCCGTATGGTTGTGGTATTATTGGCTTCTCTGATTTGATGGGATCATCCTCATCCTTGTAACCACTTCAGATTCTCTTATATAATGATGGGTTTCTCATGGAAAAGGTTAAGCAAGATTGAGCAAAGAATTGTTGAAAGAATAGGCTGAAGACTGTGTGAAGGATCCTATTACAATTGATGTTTGAGGCCTACATTTGTCCATCAAGATTTTTTGGACCATATTCATACAAATTCGGAGCAAGTGTATGTGTGTGCTAGAACAAAGGACCATTGAAAGAGAACTTGCGACATCAAGGAAATTTGGTTGTATCTTCCACTTTTACTTAATATGATACACTGACATGTTTCTTTCCCATAAAATCATTAGTGTTTTATTACATGACTCCTTGATCACATGTTTAGGTCTCCATTGAATCTTCAATTGTTGCTTTCACTTTGGTTGGTTTGTGTCATTGCAGATCTGATCTCACAAGAGCATCGAAGTGAAGCAGGGACAAAAGAGATATAAGGAAGCGATATCTAAAGGTATGTCATCTATTCCTTCTTGGGTAGTAAATTCAATGGTAGAAACTTAGGGAAAGTGTCATGTCCTGTCTTGTTTTGTTCTAGATCCTAGTGGATCTAGGGAGATTAGTTTATGTCTGCATTCACCAATTTATCCAATAACAAAATTGGCAACTCCACTAGGGGTACGACTTGATTGTGGTTTTTTGTTGGCCATTTGCTTTTAACCTATCCTTTTTACTTGAAAACAGTCTCTGAGTCTGTGGGAGATCCATTCAAACTCTCTAGATTTGAAAGTTAACCTAGATCCTTTACCCTCTTCTCAAAATTTCTTGATTTATAGACACCTCCGCACTGTACCCTATACAATATACCCTGCGGAAACCTTCAGTTTCTGCACCCTATATCTTTCCTTTTGTGCAGACTCTCTGCACCCTATATGTTTTTGGCCTGCGGAAACTCTTGATTTCCGCACTATAATGTGCTATTAGGCTGCGGTGGCGCCTATGAAATTTTTTGAGTTGGGTTTAAGCCTCTATTAATCCCAATTTTTCTTTAATCATCTAGGAGGGACTTTTTAATGCCAACCCTTGACTGTTTTCTAGAAATTTAACTTGTCGTTGATTGGTTTCGGAGATCGAATACCTCTCTTTTAATCTTTTTCGATGTTTTGTCTTTGATTTTTATTGACAAGGGTATAATGTTTGAGCTTGTTTCTGAGTGCTTGTTCAATTAAAAGTCTTTGATTGGATTCAACATTTTGGATTGATTACGTGTTTTGGATTGCTTGATGATTGGGAAGTCATTTTTCATTTACATTTGAGGGAACACTTTCTTGTCATTTTTTACTTTTATCTCCATTGAAAGTTTGATTTGGGTTCTTGTTGAGTGTATAATTTTTTATTGCATTAATTGTCCTTTCTTCATCATGCCCCTGATCTGGTTTTAGGAAGAAAGAATTTAAAGTCACTTAATCTTTCAAGTAATCATATATAAGAAAAATTTATTGCATCCAAAAGAAGAGAACATGGAGAAACTGCATTGTTTTTTGGTTGTTTGCATTTGTGTCCATTTAAGAAAAAGAAAGTATATTTTTTATCTTACATCATTCCAGAAACACCTTCTCCCTGTTGTAGATAGAGTTCATTAAACAAAAATTTGCATCATTCATTTCTATTTTCTTATTATTGGGTCAAGGTCCTACACAACATTGGTTTCATTCCCATCTCCCTCTTGAGTAACAATAGCTTTTAAAAAACATTGCGAAACCTAAAAATCAATTAGTAAATTTTATTTTCTAGGGCTCTTTTACACCAACATTAGCTAGGCTAGAGATTTAGAATAGGTCGTGAGACACACTCTCCAAAGCACAAAAAAAACAATAGAATCTTGTGATAGGGAGTGTTTAATTCCATTTGCAACATTTTGTCCTGCGAAGCTCTTCTCACACAAGGGTCAAACCTGAGGTCGCATTGAGATTATAAGAGTTACTCACCCTGCTTTGTTGATCTCATTGTAGAGATTGCATGTATTATGGGGGTCTCTTGAAGGTATACCCACAATGATGATTGGAAGCTTCTCAAGTTGATTTCGAGCTAGATACCCTGCCTTTGCATGTGGATCAGACTGTTGACTATTTCCCTAGGCATCATTGTTGTTCTTGGTAGCCTTAGTTACCTATCTTCTTAGGATCTTACACAAGGTGAATGTGGAGGGGCAAGTCTTCACGGTACCTGGAATTGATGTTGGCCAGACTCAGTCAGGCTCCTTGGAGGGTATACCCATGATTATGTGTGGGATCTTGCACCAAGGTGTAAGTCCGTTAAGTAGGTCGTCAACGTAACTTTTCCTCCTGCTTTGTCCTAGCCCCTTCTTGTTTTGACTTCACGACGTTGGATTTCATCACCAACTAGTGACTTTGAAATAAGAAGCTTTTGTTTTCCTGGTCTGATTCCCAAATATTATTAGTGAGTACTGTTTTTTTCATAGTTGGCCATAGTTTTTTTCCATAAAATTTTTGGCTCAGCCAACATTGACCCTCCACGTCGTTCATGTATGATGCAAGGACTACCTTCGGAAGATCCAAAAGTTCCTGATCCCTTGCTTCCTAACCCACTAGAGGGCTCTCCTCAACAGAGTGAAGTCCAGGAAAATATACCATCTCAAGCAGAAAAAACTAATTCTCTAGACAATTATCGAATTGTTTCTGACTCTCTAGACGTTTTTTGAATACCTCCTGGATACGAGAGACGTATTATCTGACTGAATTCCTCTGAAGAACTTTTTGCTGACACTTATAGAATACCAACCGAACCTCTTACCGGCCCAGAAAATGAGGATCCTTTTTGGACCATTGAAATATTTTGAACCCCGGCTATAGTGCAAGACATTTACGGCTCGGGTGCAGTTGTTGATATACCTATCATCCCTAAACTACCCGAGACATCTGCTACTTATATGATACCTCTAGATCACTTTAATAACATGACTTGTTATCTTTTTGTGGGTTCAGAAATACAGTCTGTTGGTCCTATATTGACCATCCCTCTTCATGTGGCCCATTCTATAATGGTCCCAAACACTATGATTATTCTCATTGGGAATACGGTGGTTACCCAAGCTCCCATCGGTACACCAATTTCGTCTAGACCAATCCCATATCTTCCTCATCTGTACCATGCTTTAAATACTTCCATCCCCATTCCTACCCAAGTTCTGTCTGGAGTTTCTAGAATTTTTACCCCTCCTGGATACAATGTTGTTGTCGGTTTCATTCTGACACCTTCCCAGGTCCCCTCCGGAGGGTCTTATCCACCGTTTATGGGAGGATTTGGCCCAAGTGGCTCCAATCCTATTGGAGGCTCTAATCCATCATTCACTTCTGGTTTTCAGATTCCTGTTGGAGGACAATATAACACTAGGGGAAACCTTAATTTGGAGGTCACAACCAAATTGGAACACAACCCTCTCTTGGAGGATAACCCCCGCTTGGAAGTCCTACCCCACCTTATGGAGAGAACATTCTAGGATCGATAGCCGAATATTGGAACCTTCTCATCCAGGGAAATCTACAATCGTCTGGGGGGAAACAACCTCAAGTTAGCTCTTCCATACCCCCTAGTTCGAACCAGTCATATCTCGATTCTTCCAATCCCATTTGGGGTTCGAACGTTCAATATAGTGTCCCTTTCCAGGGGAACATCCTTAATTAGTACAACCCTATGGGCTACATGCCTCCACATTCATATCTAAATCTGTTAGGAGATTCACCTCACATGCAGACTGCTTATGGTCCTACTGGTATATCAATGAGACTTCCTCCCCAAAGTCACCAGTATCCTCATCTGAATAGACAATTACCATTTTTAGCCACTTTGGATCTTCCTGACTTGTCTAGAATCCTGAATGACCCCATCCTACATTCTCCCCATTGGCCCATTATATCGGCCAAGATATCATCTGACATTCCAAAATTTGATGGTAAACCGGGAGAATATCCAAACAACCATGTCATGAATTTTCACCTTTGGTGTTTGTCCAACTCTTTGATGGATGATTCCATTCGGTTATGACTCTTCCAGTGAACTCTTACGGGTTTGTCTACAAATTGGTATATAGAATTACCACGAGGCTTCTTCACTGACTTTAATACCTTAGCCATAGATTTCCTCATACATTATGAGTTGCCAATTTTTTATGAAATGGGAACCAAGATTTTAAGTTCCTTCTAGAAAATTAAGGCCACTCATATCTCCGATCACATTCATGAGTGGAGACAAAGATGACGTTTGGTCAAAATCGATCTTCCCGATAAGTTATTGGAAGAATGGTTCATGAAATCCTTTGTGAAAAAAATATCTCGTGACATTTCCATGGGTGGAGTTTTCACAGAAGAACAGTTGATCATTCGCGCTCAGTACCTTGACCTCATTTATTCACAAACAGGTACTCTTTACGATTCTCTCTCTCATGCACCTCATCCTTCTACCACCACTACCTCAACTACCCCTGTTGTTTCTCATGCAGATGATGGTGTGATTGGCACTTTTCATGATCAACCTCAATCTACACAAGCCTCTCCCACCAATCCCAATTTTACTACTTCTAATGTTCAAAATTATCCATCTTCTAATCCTTCCACCAACAAAACCTCTGAGGTGAACTCCGTTCAATCTACCCCTATAGGAAAAAGAAAATCTAAAAAAGGGAAGGGTAAGAATAAGGAGGATAAAAATAACCCGTAGTATGAGAAATCCAAAACGCAACCTGTTGATGATAAGGATAAGAGAAAACCCTAATACCCTTGCCTTATCTGTGGTGATGATCACTACACAAAGATTTTCCAAGACGGGTCGAGGTTACTAAGTTCCTTCAAGGGATCATGAAACCTCCCACACCTTTCATTTTGTCCCAACCTTTCCCTTCCTAACAATAGGCTCAATTGGTCACTCACGACCAACTGATGCAGACCTCCTACCCTCAGGCCGAGATCTGCGTAGGATCTTCTCTTTAGTCATGGAAAGGGTTAACTAAACCCTTTGTTTAAGCCCACAAAGGATTTTGGTTTTCGCGACTTGAGAGAATAGCTAATGGTCGTTTCTCTCCCTCTATGATTCCCTGATTCTAAAATTTCACCTTTGACGAGATCGAATACTATGAGCCTCCCCTGGTACGACAATCCATATCTTTTCAGGGTTCGTGAACTGGGAGTTCATGACTCTCAACTCCAAAATCACTTGTCGCACCAATCCATGAATTCCCGAAATGCGAATTTGCACGAGATCCAACGACTCTCATTAGATTGGATCCAACGACCACTATCTCTCCTAAGCTTATGAGTCTTGAAAAGGCACTCGCCTTAACCCCCTCACTTATTTTCAAGATCCAATGACTCACGGGTCTTCGACGCCTCTCCACGAAGTGTTTCCATCATTCGATTCCACACTTGATAACCCCTCTCACGATTCAGGAATTAGAGTGACCCAAGATTTTGGCCTGAACTCCAAACTTGCGACCCCCGAATTCGTGAAATGATCTAACTGCTCTAATAGACCACAATCAACGGTCCACGTTGATTCTTGTTATTAGGGTGGTGGGTTCATCTGACTTCTAACCACCTTACAGCTCCTCTGGATCCTACGGTCCTCGCGATTTTGTGAGTTCTCCATGGAGAATTTTGACCGCCTGATTCACTTCTCAATGACTACTGCCCAAGTGACTCGGTGTTCTCCTTCCTGAACTTGACTTCTATGAGACAATTTCGACCTTTATCTCCCTTTGACCACATCAAAGTTTAAATCCCTCCTAATATTTCGCTTGTAAACTGAAGCTTCCAAAAGGATATTTTCACCCACTCCTTGCAGCAAACTTTCAAATAAGCTCTGGTTATTTGAGTCTTCGACCTTGTGCACTCTTTGCGACAGTAGTCTCTCAATATTCTTCCTGGATTTGTAAAACCCAAGACTTCACTTGGCCTGCACACACCTTGCATGACTCTTGTGTATGTAAAAATGCAACCTGAATCTCTTTTGAGAGTTCTAAGATGAAACTCAAAGTCTGGTCGATGCACTCCTTGCGGACCCTCCATTGCACTCTTTGAAGGAGTTCTCAGAAAGAGAAACAATTGAAACTCATTCTTCCCTTACCCAGAATTCAAGCATTCAACATAGAATTCCAAAACCTACAAACATACATAGCATTGAAATAAATGCATACAAAGAATACAAACAATCCTGCAACATACCATTTAATAGGTGGTTCCAACAACCATAACAAACACATAAATTTGGAATCAAATCTTTCTTCTATTAATTCCAGTGCTCCTGTACATGGTAAATATCAACAGCTAAAAATGCATAAAATTCTTTGTTCTCGTCTATTCTCTTTTGCATCTCTACAGCTAATGAATTCTGAATAATAATACAATGGTACACGGGTTGAGGGTGTCTATCATCCGTTTTCCCTCCTATGTTTCTAAACTGTCTAATCTAACATTCATATCTACCTACTTGCATTAAACAAACATAAATGTCTATTACATTCGGAGGATAGGAACATACACTCCAAAATCAGTTTAGATCTACAGATATAAATGCAACTGCACTTTCTTCCTATTTATTACATTAATGCTTCAGATTTCAAAATTTAATACGTTTTCATAAAACGTGCTCAAGTTACATCTGTGCGTCCAGTTGTCTCTTTGTCTTTCTATGATGCTCCTGCATCATACTCCCTCGCTTGAAATTTTTCATGAACTCATGTTCATGAGCTCTTGCACGGTCTATCCATTCTTTTGAATTGTTGCTTCATCTTCCCAACTGGCATCTTCAAATGGACGTCCTTTCCACTTGACCAAGTATTTAAAATACTCTTTTCTTTTGGTCTTTCTTCTAATCCTCTTGTCAATTATGATTTCCATCTGTGGCTTTTCAGCTACAAGCATTTGTTTTTTCCATTGAATCTTTTCTTTTTGTTCATCCTCTACTCCTACTTCTTCAGCATTGTAAGGGTATAAATCCACAACATTGAATATCTGTGAGATTCTAACCCCATCGGGTAATTCAATCTCATATGCGTTTTCCCCAAATTTCCTTATGATTTTGCACAGTCCAATCTTCTTCATCTTCAGCTTGTTATACGTTCCCCTTGGGAACCTCTCCTTCCTAAAATGCGCACGAATCAAATCCCCAACTTCAAATTGAAGCTCCCACCTATGTTGATCTTCTCTACACTTATATTATTGACTTGAACTCTGCAATCACTCCTTGATTCGGCTGTGAAGCTCATTCATTCCTTCCACAAAGTCCTCTACACTAGCACTCCTGAATTCAGCTTGTTCTGCATCTTTCAATTCAGAAACTCCCCTTGGTTTCATTCCATATAAAATTTGGAATGGACTCTGCCCTGTGCTTCTATTGAGTGAATCATTGTAAGAGAATTTCTCCTATGGCAGAATGTGATCCCATTGACTGTGGTGTTCAGTCACTAAGCTCCTTAGAAAATATCCCAAGCTCATGTTCATGACCTCTGTCTATCCATCCATCTGAGGATGATATGCTGAGATAAAAGACAAGTTTGTCCCCACCATCTTCCATAAGGTCCTCCAGAAATGTCCCATGAACTTGGTATCTCGATCATAAATGATACTCCTTGGCAAGCCATGAAGTCTGATGACTTCCTTGAAAAATAGGTTCGCAATATGAGTTGCATCGTTGGTTTTCTGGCATGGTATGGAATGTGCCATCTTTGAAAATATTTCGAATACCAAAAAGATTGAATCATATCCCCTTTGTGTCCTTAGCAGTCCTAATATGAAATACATGCTCACTGCATCCCATGGCCTTTCAGGTATGGGTAAAGGTTGATATAATCCTGCATTCTGCCTTTTTCCTTTCATGTGCTGACAAATTCTGCATCTATCCATGAATTTCTTAACATCTGTTCTCATCCCTGGGCAATAATATGATATATTCACCTTCAAGAACGTTTTTTCATGACCAAAGTGTCCGGCCAATCCTCCATTGTGTTTTTCCTTCATCAAATTATCCCTCATGGAGAATTTCAGAATACATAGTTGATTGCCCCTGAATAAGAATCCATCCTGGATCATGTACTCGGTCCATTAGCTTATGTCTCTGAGAATTGGATTCTCAGATGCCTCATATGCCTCTTTAAAATCTAGATCATCCCTGTACATTTCTTTGAGGTTATCAAAACCCAAAGTCTTGACTCTGAATTCCTACATAAGCAAACATTTCCTACTCAAAGCATTAACAACTTTGTTAGCAGTTCCAGAAACATGCTTAATCACAAAAGTAAAATTATGCATGAATTCAACCCATTTAGCATGCTTTTGGTTCAAATTCTCCTATCGATTCATGAATTGCAAAGCGTGATTATCGTTGTACAAAAAAAACTCCTTGGGAACCAAATAGTGCCTCCATTTCTTTAGTGCTTGTATGACTGCGTAGAATTCTTTGTCATACGTGGACTACTTAAACTTTGCTTCATTCAGTTTTTCACTTAAATACGCAATCAGCCTATTGTCTTGGCTCAAGACCGCTCCAATTGCAAATCCACTCACAACACACCTGACTTGGAATGTCTTGCTGAAATATGGAAAAACCATAATTGGTTGCTCAATGATCTTCTTCTTCAGCAGGTTGAAGCTCTTCTCCGCTTCCTCTGTCCAGTGAAAATATTTTTGTCTTTTCTTCACTGTATCCATAATTGGTATGCTAATTCCACTGAAGTTTTGGATGAATTTACTGTAGAATCTAGCCAAACCATGGAAGTTTCAAACTTCAAACACACTCTTCGGTGATGGCCAATCCTTAATCGCATTTATCTTTTCCAGATCCATTTTCAATTCATTTGCAGAGATAACAAAACCCAAATAAATGAGTTATTTCCTCATAAATGATGATTTCTTCATATTGATCAACAATTTCTCTTGTTGTAACCTTCTCATTACTGCAGCTAAATTCTTTAAGTGTTCTTCTTCTGTTTTGCTGAAAATTAATATATCATCAAGATATACAATGACGAATTTCCCAATGAAATCCTTAAGGACTTCGTTCATCTATATCATGAAAGTACTAGGTGCATTCGTTAAGCCAAATGGAATGACAATCTATGCATATATCCCTTCATTCATCTTGAATGCTATCTTCCATTCATCACCTTCCCTCATTCTAATTTGATGATATCAACTTTTCAAATCAAATTTTGAAAAAACCTTTTCTCCACTCAAACAATCCATCAAGTCGTCCATCCCTGGCAACGGGAATCTGTACCTGATGGTAATTTTGTTGATTTCCCTTGAGTCTGTACACATTCTCCAGCCACCGTTTATTCTTAGGATGAGCATTGTCAGAACAACGCATGGACTCAAGCTCTCTCGAATCAATCCTTTGTCCATTAAGTCCTAGACCTGTCTCCTAACTTCTTCATTCTCCTGCGGCGTCAACCTGTACATTGCTTTGTTTAGAAAACTGGCTACAGGTATAAGATCGATATGATGTCTTATACTCTTGATAGGTGGCAATGAACAAGGTAGTTAATCCACTACTATATCAACAAATTTTTCCAACAACTCCTAGATGTCTTCTAGTAAATAATCTATTCTCGTACTACTCAAAACAATTTTGGGCTTCCTGACCACAACAAATTGTGTGTCTTCCTTCTTCTTAACCTCATTAAGAAGTTCCTTCCCACTCATGAGAAGTACAATGTTGCTCATCTTTGTTTTCACCTCTTTATCCTTAATCGGTAGTAACATGTGCGTCCTACCGTTTTTCTCCACGGTGTACGTGTTCTTTCTCCCATCATGAACCACATTTTTGTCATATTTCCATGGTCTACCCAGCAATAGATGGAAAACATCCATGGTAATAACATCACATAATATCTCATCTTTATGTCCTCCTATTTTAAATTCGACTAAACACTATTTAGTGACAATTACCTAATGTCCTTTTTGCAGCCATGAAACTCTGTATGGGCTTGGATGTACAATAGTCTCCAACTCCATCTTTTCTACCGTCTTTGTAGATATGAGATTATATGTGCTATCGTTGTCTACTATGACCTTGCATACCCTGTATTTGGTTTTGCAAGCAGTTCGAAATAGACTGTTTCTTTGGGATGGGTTCTCTAGCTCCTTATCTGGTTTCAAAAGAACATTCCTCATCATTAAGGATCTTCCACCCTCAGCATCGTCTGCCTCAACATTCCATCCTTGAGCTTAGGCAATGTGAGTTTCACCACCATATTTCTTTCTATCTAGACACTCATAGCATTTATGTCTGATTTTTCCACAGACAAAGCATTTCACTTCACCTCCTCTGCCTCTTCCTCTTCCTTTGACTTGAAGAAAAGTATTTTTATCAACATACTGCCTTCCTTGTGAGCTTCCTCCTCTCTCAAGTTGAGTTTAAGGTTTATTCCCCTCTTCTTTAGGTCTCTGAATCCTGTCCTGGGCAATCTTCTTGCCTCTGCTTTGACTTTTGCCTCGGCCTCTTTGACCTTTCTTTCGGCTCAACTTCTCTTCATCTTTCAGAGCCATCTAATAAGCATCTTCTATGGTTCAGATGGTCATCATGTTCATCTTGTCCTGAATGTCATACCGTAGACCATTCATATACCTGGAAACTTTCTCATCATCACTTTCCCGATGAACTACTCTGATGTTTATCTTGTAGAATTCTTCAGTGTATTCTTTCACTGACATCATATTTTGTCTCAAATTTTGCATCCTCTGAAACAGATTGATTTGATAATCCCTGGGTATAAACTTGGCTTTCATTTTTCAACCATTCTATCCCAGCTTTTGATTTCCTATTTTCCTTCGCAGCATCTGTCAGCCTGTAGTTCATCCCACCACAGTGTTGCATGCCCTTTAAGTCCGGTAACAACATGTTTGACTTTCTTGTCTTCTTCAACATCCTCATAGTCGAAGTACTTGTCCAGAGCTCTAATCCAATCTAGAAGCTCTTCAACATCTAAGTTTCCCTCATACATGGGAATGTCCATTTTTGCTCTGGCACCTATCCTTGCAATAAACCTGAATAGGCATTCTTCGCAGCATCTTCAGCCACAACTTCTTTTTTTTCAAATTCATTTTCACTTAAATCTTCACTAATATCCCCAGTGTCAAATTTGCGCCTTTGTGTTGTCTCCATAGCATCAATCCTAGCACGTAATTCACACATTTCTCTTTCCACTGCTGGATCAGGCATTTGCTTGTCTCTTCTTCTCGGTGGCATGGTTGTAAAATTCATCCTTCTTCTCTCTACTACAGAAAGAAAAGAATTGGTTATGTGCTCTGATACCACAACTGATGTAGACCTCCTACCCTCAGGATGAGATCCACGCATGATCTTCTCTTCAGTCATGGAAAGGGTTAACTAAACCCTTTGTTTAATCCCGCAAAGGATTTCAGGTTTCGTGACTTGAGAGAAAAGCTAATGGTCGTTCCTCTCCCTCTATGATTCCCCGATTCTTAAATTTCGCCTTTAACAAGATCGATGATTGTGAGCCTCCCTTGATCCGATGGTCTAGATCTTTTCAGGGTTTGCAAACTCAGAGTTCACAACTCTCGACTCCAAAATCACTTGTCACACCAACCCCGAATTCCTGAAATGTGAATTTGCACGAGATCCAACGACTCTCGTTAGATTGGATCCAACGACCACTATCTATCTTGAGATTATGGGTGTTGAAAAGGCACTCGCCTTAACCCCCTCACTTATTTGCAATATCCAATGGCTCACGGCTCTTCAATGCCTCTCCACAAAGTGTTTCCACTATTTGATTCCACACTTGATAACCCCTCTCGCGATTCATGAATTAGGGTGACCCAAGATTTTGGCCTGCACTCCAAACTTGCGACCCCCGAATTCACGAAATGATTTAAAAACTCAAATCGACCATGATCAACGGTCCACGTTGATTCTTGATATCAAGGTGGTGGGTTCATCCAACTTCTAACCACCTTACAGCTCCTCTGGATCCTAGGGTCCTTGCGATTTCCCGAGTTCTCCACAGAAAATTCTGACTACCCTATTCACTTCTCAATGATTACTGCCCAAGCGACTCGTTGTTCTCCTTCTTGAACTTGACTTCTATGAGACGATTTCAACCTTCATCTCCATTTGACCACCTTAAAGGTTAAATCCCTCCTGAGATTTCACTTGTAAACTCAAGCTTCCAAAAGGATCTCTACATGCACTCCTTGCAACAAACTTTCAAATAACCTCTAGTTATTTGAGTCTTTGACCCTGTGCACTCTTTGTGACAGTAGTTTCTCAATCTTCCTCCTAGATTTGTAAAACCCAAGACTTCACTCGGCCTACGTACACCTTGCACGGCTCTTGTGTCTATAAAAACGCAACCTGAATCTCTTCTGAGAGTTCTGAGATGAAACTTAGAGTCTGGTCGACGCACTCCTTGCGGACCCTCCACTACACTCTTTGCAGGAGTTCTCAGAAAGAGAAACAATTGAAACTCATTCTTCCCTTACCCGGAATTCAAACATTCAACATACAATTCCAGAATCTACAAACATACATAGCATTGAAAGAAATGCATACAGAGAATGCAAACAAGCCTGCAACATACCATTTAACAGGTGGTTCAAACAAACATAAGAAACACATAAATTTGGAATCAAATATTTCTTCTATTAATTCTAGTGCTCTTGTACATGGTAAATATCAACAGCTAAAAATGGATAAAATTCTTTGTTCTCCTCTATTCTCTTCTGCAACTCTACAACTTATAAATTCTAAATAATAACACAATGGTACAAGGGTTGAGGGTGTCTATCATCCGTTTTCCCTCCTATGCTTCTAAACTGTCTAATCTAACATTCATATCTACCTACTTGCATTAAACAAACATGAATGTCTATTACATCCGGTGGATAGGAACATATGCTCCAAAATCAGTTTAGATCTGCAGATATAAATGCAACTGCACTTTCTTCCTATCTATTACATTAATGCTTTAGATTTCAAAATTCAATACATTTTCATAAAACGTGCTCAAGTTACATCTGCGTGTCCAACTATCTCTTTGGATTTCTATGATGCTCCTGCATCACCAACCCTCTCCCTCCACTACTTTTTATGTACTTATGTGCACAGATGATTCAAAAAATAATGATATTACACTTACCACTCAGGCCAAAGATTACTCTTCCTCAAAGGAGAAAGTTGATGATACACCACCTATGTTGGTTCAACAGTCTCCCTCAACTTCACCCCCCAACAATCCTCTTCAACTCGAATGACCGAATCTTGATACAGTTCTTTGCCCTCCCTCAAAGGGTTTTGTTCGAAAGTCTACCTTCAATCCTCATGCATGTGCTGCTCAGAACTACAATATTGTAGAAGATCTGGTGCAAGCACCTTCCGCGATGTCATCTCTCGAAGTCCTTCAAAGTTGTCCCACTCAATGGAAGGAACTGTTAAAAGATATTGGTGGAATTGACCCTACGTATATGAATTTGATAATTTTTTACCTAGAGGATCACATTCCAAGGCTACCCCCTCAACTTGCATTTCAGATACAAGTTGTTGTCGCAGACAAGAACATTTGTAGAACTGTTATTGACGAGGGTGCCTTGACATGCATAATGTTTGTTGCTTGTTGGAAAGCCATTGGATCTCCTCCCTTAACTGAATCACACAAAATGCTCAAAGCCTTCCATGGCTCTATATTTAAACCCTACGATGTACTCCCCTCGTTGCCTATTATGTTAGAAGGAAAATCGATCAATGTTGAAGTCGAGGTCTTTGATGCACCTCTTGATTACAACCTCTTACCTGGCCATAGATGGATTGATTCCATGTGTGTAATTGTATCTACTCTTTTCCATGTAGTACTTTTTCCACACTAGGGAAAAGTTGTTACAGTATACCAACTGGCCTTTTTAAACTCTGATGCTTGTACTAGAAATGTACCCTTCATTTCAAAGACACCCCCTGGGTATGAGAATGTCGGTGTGTGTCTACTAAAAGATTCAACTCTGATGGGTACATTCCCGATCCCACCACCCGATTTTCCACCTCCTTTGGTTGCCTCGATCAATATGATTTCCACCTCCATTCGTGAAACCCTTATGTCTTATGACTTGTGGATAGTACCCAAACCTACTGATTATCTTCGCTATGGCAACTAGATTCCTTTAAGTATAGTTGAATCCACTTATCAATCCATTCAATTGATGAACCATTCTACTCCCTCTCTTGGTGATTCATCTCCTGATCTGTTCCATGTTATTTTTCGTATGAAAAAGATGATCACATCGGTTATCTCCATGGAAGACACCCCATGGGATGATGGGCATCATCATTCCATCCTCTTCCTGGAGAAGCACACCTTATAGAGTTATCAACTCCATTGACCATTGTTATCATTTCTTATGTTCCCGAGTCCACACACGATGTGTTATATGAAGGGAACTTGAGCAACATTGCACCCACCATCCCCCTCGACATATCCATTAAACCTGAAATTGTTGAAAATGTTCACATCAGAGCTTCATGTTCCACCAATGAGGTTGTCACATATAAGTCCCTTTTTCAAGAGTTTTGTGACATCTTCGCATGGAGCTATGAAGAGATGTTGGGTATTGACCCTGATATTCTTGTACATGAAATTAAGACCTACCCAGGCACTAAAACCATTTGACAGAGACTTCAGCCAGTCCATCCTCATAAGGCAGCTGCTATCAAGCTTGAGGTCGAAAAACTTCTTAAAGTTGGCTTTATTTATCCCGTGGCTTTAACCTATTGGGTATCCAATCTAGTTCCGGTTAAAAAGAAACAAGGTATGATCTATGTCTGCATTAATTATAGGGATATCAGCAAATCTTGTCCTAAGGACAACTTTCCTACCCCCTTCATTGACCAAATTGTCGATGATTGCGCCAGAAGTGAAATCTTCTATTTGATGGACAGTTTCTCTAGATATAATCAAATCAACATCTTACCTACGGATCAACACAAAACCTCTTTTATTTGTCTGTGGGGAACCTTTACCTACCAGAAACTACCCTTCGGTTTAAAAAACATCGATGCGACTTTTCAACGTGATATGTATTATGCTTTTCATGATATCAATCAAATTGTACATCCATATCTAGATGACCTACCAGCGCATTCCATGCATCGTAGTCACCATCCGGCACACATCCAAGCCATTTTCCTTCGTTGTTTGTTCTATCGTATATGCTTAAACTCACACAAATGTGTCTTCTATGTGGAGTCCGACTGACTCCTAGGATTTATTGTGTCACATCAGGGGATCAGGGTAGATCCTTTGAAGGTCGAGGTGATCGTCAATCTCCCTCCTCCTTCCTCACTTCGCCAATTGCAAAGTTTGCAAGGGAAGGCAAAATTTTTACATCAGTTTATCCCAAACTATGTTGATTTAACGCTCAGATTTACTCGACTGCTGAAGAAAGGTTCTGAGTTCATATGCGATACCATTGCCAACAAAAATTTTGAAGATTTGAAACTTACTTTAACCCGTACCCCACTACTTTTCCCCCCCGATTATAGTCGATATTATTTCCTTTATCTCATCGCTTCGGACTCTACCATTTCCATGGTTATAGTCCAAGAAGACGATTTACAAGACGAACATGTCATCTATTATTTGAGTCGGAGTCTCACGACTACCGAAGCCAAATATTTACATGTTGAAAAAATGGCCTTGGCAGTTGTTCAAGTTGTCCAACGTTTCCGTCACTATATCCTCTTACACAGGACCACTGTACTTTCTGATTGCAACCCTATGCAACACATTCTAACACGCCAATTGCTAGGGGGAAAATACTCCAAATGGATAGTGATTCTCGAGGATTTTGACTTAGAGTTCGAATGTGCTAAGTCTAATAAATCCTTGGTGTTTTCCAAACTAATATGTGACCTTCCTTGCACTGAGACAAAAAATGTAGTAGAGGATTCTTTACCTGACGAATCCCTCTTTCTGATAAGCTTCAATGACCTTTGGTATGGGGATATCATTATTTATCTCCAAAATTAGACTTTCCTACCTGATTTGTTTAGCACTGACCGTTGTCATATACGTTACCAAGCCCGTCAGTATATTATCCTCGGTGACACTCTCTATCGTCATGGGGTTGACTCCATTTTTTGATGATGTCTCACCTATGATGAGGCTAAGAAAGATTTGAATGAATGCCATTCTAGAGCATGTGGTGGTCATATGTCTGGGTATGCTACTGCCAAAAATATATTACGAGCATGACATTTTTGACCTTATTTATTCAAAGATTGTATTATTTCTATCCAAAAATGCCATGCTTGCCAAACATACAACAACAAAATAAGATCGCATTGTTCTCCTTTACACCCTGTAGTTTCCATTCAACCTTTCATGAAATGGGGCATTGATTTCATGACATGTAACCCTCACTCGGTCGGGGGGCATGGATACATTATCGTAGCCATGGATTATTTCACGAAGTGGGCAGAGGCGATGCCTACATTCAATAATACCAGAAAAACTAAAGCCCTATTCCTATTCAATCATATCATCACACGATTCATAATCCCGCAAGCTATCGTCACCAATCACGGTAGCCATTTTCAAAATTTCATGATGTTCGAGCTTACCGAAAAGTTGGGTATTCAACATGAAAACTCAACCCCCTTCTATCCATAGGCCAATGGCCAAGTTGAAGCGATAAACAAATTTCTCATCACTATGCTTCGACGAATAATAGGAATTCATAAGACAAGTTTGCACACGATGTTGTTTTCAGCATTGTGCGCATATCATACATCCGTGAAGTCTACTACGACATTTACGCCTTTTGAGTTGGTGTATGGTATCGAATTTTTTATGCCAATTGAATGTGAGATACCGTCATTGAAGCTAGTCGTTGAACTTCTTCCCAACACCTCTATCGAGGAAGAACATCTATTGTATCTTATTCAATTAGACGAAACCCGTCGTGATGCCACCCTAGTTATTGAAACCCAGAAGAAACGCGTAAAATCCCAATACAACAAGCATGTCAAGATGCATGTTTTCTCTGAAGGTGATCTAGTTCTCCTCTATGAACAGGATCATGATTTACTAGGGGCCAGAAAATTTGAGGCTATGTGGCATGACCCTTATCTCGTCAAACGAGTGTTGGAGAAGGGAGCTTATGAGTTAGTAGATTATGATGGCATTCCTTTGAGTAAACCCAGAAATGGGCTTTACTTGAAGAAGTACTATGCTTAGACTATCTTTGCATGAGTTCTTGTATTTTTACTGTATCATACTTTTGTGTTATTTTTCGTTATTTGGTTTCGACCCCCAACTGCTTACCTTGCGTTGTGCTTGGTTTCCAGATGTCAGTCTCTTCACTACCCTATATTGGCTTCGTCGATGGTGCTAGTCCTAGTACTAAGAACCTAGCTTCTGCTACTTGGGAAATCTACACACACACAAATGAAATTATCAGTCTGCAAGGTGATTTCCTTGGTTGTGCAACCAATAATATCGTGGAATATAGCGTAGTCATCGAATTGTTGACCGATGTTATTTTACTTGGGATTCGACAACTGGTTGTACGACTTGATTTGCATCTAGTAGTGCTATAGTTAAGTAACATATATATTATCCAAATTCCTATGTTGTTACAGATAGATTTACGAATTCGCCTCTTGGAACATTACTTTGATTATATTGAGTATCAACACATTCCTAGATGTCTAAATATGTTAACCGATGCATTAGCCAATTATGTGTTAAACAAACATTTGAAACATTTATAAATCCAATCACACATCACATGTTGTATATAAAGCAAAGTAAGACGGTAGAAGCCTCATGTATATATATATATATATATATATATATATATATATATATATATATATATAACGATAAAAATGTTTTTTTTTAAAAGGTGTTTTCCATCCAAAAGACCAAAATATCAGAATATGAAGCCCACGACTTCTACAAAATAGCATCATGGATGTTGCTCATGGTAGCATACTACTACACATGCTACTTTGCAAAGTAATCGACTGAGTGAACCAGACACGCCTACAGTGTTGCGTTGATAACACCTCAAAATCTCGTTGATCGAGATATCCAGGATGTTTGCTATCAAACCCTCTAAATTCTGCTCGATCGCCTCATAATCGCGAGCATCCCATCCTGCTACTACTCCTTCTTCCCCTTGCCTTTGAATGGGGGATGTACCTGAAGGTCGGTGTGTCCCTACATATGCATGGTCAAAATTTTTGATTATTCATTGGATAGAGAGCATAAAAAACATCTTATAGTCTAAAAAATTCACAAAAACATCATAAAAACAAAATGTTTTTCTTACCTAGGTTCCCCCACTGAAAACCCTCAGGTAGAACCAAATTGGGGTCGCCTCAAAAGTCCAAGACAACATAGGCGTAATCATATATCATCAATATTTGAGGTCTCAACCAATCAAGAATGCATCTTTGTATTTGAAAATGGGTCCCACTACATGCCGAGCCATGAGATCGCAACACCTTTTCATCCTCGGATCTCGTGGCGCTGGTATACCCCAATCTACCTATAGGCGTAAATAAGGGACTCTTTATAAAAATAAAGAAACCAAAATATATCCATACTTGAATTTCTTTAGGTCCCCATTCTTTCTCTTGGTTAACTCTTTCTTCATACTACAAAGAAGACCATCGCACTAGTTGAACACACGAGGTTCTGTGCATTCCATGACATAATGAAAATAACTTTTAAAGGACATGTGCGGATCTGCACTTCCCTCCATCCATGCAATGGTAAAAAAAATGGTTTGGAGAGTTAAATCCCGAACACCTATGATGGCTAGCTTACTTTTGCTCCTCTCAGCCTCAGGTTCGCAGTATCGACAGATGTATTCACTCATCGACAAACCACCACCTCGACCTCCTGTTAAGGTCACATGTGCTCCATGATGGGATAATCCCATAAAGAAGAAAATTTCTTCGATATCCAAGGAAAGAACATGGACACCCACATGAAACACCTACTGGTCTGCATCCCACATGTGGACCAGGTATTCTAGTAGCCTCAGTTGGGCTCTCAAGCCCTGGATTTTAAAAAAATTTAACAATCCACACTGTCGTAAGGATTTTATGGTGCTTGGATCATTCAAGGCCTCAAACTCATCATCCTCGTGTTTCTTTTCTCTCCACTTCAACATTTTGGCAATCAAATACCTGCATGGGGACGAGAAAAAGGGATTAGCATCTTCAATTGTTGTTTTTGAAATTCTTTTTTGGGCAAACTCATGGGTAAATTTTCGTATTTTCGGCCATCATAGACAAACTTTTAATATAGTGTGGGGTTTTCGTAGGTGAGCCATAGGGTGCCTGCGGAAATCATTGATTTCTACAGGTCACAATACTGGTCACCTGCGACATCGCAAGCGTAATCCTACCAGCCCAAAAACTCATCCAAAAATTACCTTTTAACAAAAATAAATGAATTTTAATCCATTGAAAAAGAGGAGGATGACGAGCTTACCATGTTGATGGAGACCATTTTCTTAATGGTAGCATGTGCTTATCGCAATCGATAGTCGAAATATGAAGTAAAAACAAGGTTTCTAGACAATTTTTTAATGAAATGCAAATGAAATAGCAATAAGAGGTTTTACCCCTATTTATTCAACTTTTTTCTTTTTCTAATAATATTTTATATTATTTTAATGCGTTTTATCATAACCTAAAGGTCTAATGGTCCCATGAGTCTTTTATTTTCCGTAGGTGGAAAGACTAAAGTCCTGAACAATGGAGTATGGATGTCTTTTTGATTCACTTTTATGTTTGTTACATATACCAACACTTTTTAGGTTTTTTCAGAAAAACCTCGAGCCTAGTCTTTGTTCGTTCTCATGTTCGAAAATCAATGAGAACATAACCAAGTCTAGTTTTGTCATTTTTTCGTACTCATCATGGAAACATGAAAAGAAGAACCCATGGAGTATCCTTTAAGCTCTTTTAGCACTGCATAAAAATGAAAAAATTGTCAAGCGACTTTGTTCTTTTCACGTTCGTAAAAGTATTTGAAGAAAACATTTGATGGGCGATAGATTATAACTTTTTCGGTCTCGTCAAATTACTTTACAAAAAAGGAATTGAGAGAGTTCTGTTTAATGTGTTTCTTAGACTTTATAAACATGAAAAACCCCTGAGTTTTCTATCTTTGGACTCGTTAAAGAAACATCAAAAGACCCACCTAGGACTGAACCACTCCTTCTTAGGGTTCATTAAATATACTCTGAGGTACTCATCCGAAGTTTGATATTACATCAACAAGCATATGTTATCCTCCTCAATATTGCGTAAAAATAAAGAGGTACTCACCAGAAATGGTGGGGGAAAATTAGGGAAAGAAATATGTCTCTGTAACCATGTTAGTGGCAGTATTAGTCTCTCTTGAACATGACACCCCCTTCATCTTTTGAATCTGGGTTGGGAAATCCATTTTCCGCTCACCTAACTTTCTGCCAGTTTATATCTTGGGTCATCTTTGAGTCAATGCTGCCAAGACTATTGTCATTTCATTCATATGTTCAAGAGAAGTCCAAACAAGCCCTCCATAGAGTCGACCATATGAAATTGTTAATTCTTACCATGTCGGCCTTCCCTATGTCAGTTTCAAATCATTTTCATACTTTGATCTACCCAAAATCTATTACTTATTTTGTGTCATTGATGGGGGATACGTAAAGGCCCTCTTATGATGAGTCTTTTCCTGTCAACTTCAACTCATCATCCGGGAACAAGACTTAGAAATCGTTTAGTACCTTAGAGCATGCATTCCTCAATGGCAGGTTTCTTCACTTTTGACAGTGGATTCACATCATTGGTCCCTGATCGGGAGATTTCATCGAGTGTTCGAGTTCAGCTCATTTATTCACATTATTTGGATTGTACTAAGGTACCTTGGGAGTCATTGACATCAATGGTGATTCCCCTTGCACTTGTTAATGGTTTTCATCAATGACTGGTAATCAAGTGGTTTCTACCATGTTTGACTTCAACACCTGTAATCACATGGTTAGATTCGTACTTATGGACGACGGGGTTGAGGACCCTGGATCTCATTATTTTGGTCCAAGTTGCAATGGAGTATTTATGATTTGTAATTGACACATAGATACACTTTGTATATCTCGTGGTTGTGTTTGAAATTAAGCCTTCTAATACATAGATCCACAGTGTGTTTCTGGTGGCTATGTAGAATCTTGATGAAATGGATCCATAGTGTATAGTTGGTGGCCATGAATTACATTTATGATTTAAATCATTTGTAGTCTAAGAATGGGAATTCCTACCTCAGAATTGGTATAATTTTATGCATATGCTTGATTTTTTACAGGTTCTCGATTGGTGCGCTCCTTGTTCTCGACACACACATGCATTTTACAAAGTATTTCGGCTATCACAAGTTCTAGCCTCATACTTTGGGGGGCATTCTATTACACATTATTTTGGTCACTCTGATGATGACCCTACAGGCATGTGTTTAGGCTCTCAAAACAATATTTTACATGAGAAAAATGACTAATTTCTTCCCCTACAAGGCATATTTTTAGAATGACGTCGCAGGCTGATAGTGGTACACAGTGCAAAAATCCTTGATTTCCATAGGCTTCTCTATGCATGGCTTGCGGTATTTACACATGTTGCTATATAGGCAGGGTGCAATGATGTTTGAATCTAAGGAAAGGAAGAAGTTTCACGGAGTTTCTACAAGGAGAATCTTATGGAATGTGAGGTGGCGTCTGTATGGTTGTGGTCTTATTATCTTCTATGATTTGGTAGGATCATCCTCGTCCTTGTAACTACTTCACCTTCTCTTATATAATGATGGGTTTCTCATGGATGAATTGAGCAAGATTGAGCAAAGAATTGCTAAAAGAATGGGCTAAAGACTATGTGAAGGATCCTATTACAACTGATGCTTGAGGCCTCCCTTTGTCCATCAAAATTTTGTGGAACATCTTCATACAAATTCAGAGCAAGTGTATGTGTGTTTTGGAACAAAGGACCATTGAAAGGGAACTTGTGACATCAAGGAAATTTGGTTGTATCTTCCACTTTTACTTAATATGATATGGTTACATGTTTCTTTCCCATAAAATCATTAGTGTTTTATTACATGACTCCTTGATCACATGCTTAGGTCTCCATTGAATCAAAAATTGTTTCTTTCACTTTGGTTGGTTTGTGTCATTGCAGATCTGATATCACAAGAGCACCAGAGCGAAGCGGGGACAACAAAAATATAAGGAAGCGATATCTAAAGGTATGCCATCTATTCCTTCTTTGGTAGTAAATTCAATGGTACAAACTTAGGGAAAGTGTCATGTCCTGTCTTGTTTTGTTCTAGATCTAAGTGGATCTAGAGAGATTAGTTTATGTCTGCATTCACTGATTTATCCAATATGAACACCTATCCCCCTATCTCACTCATTTTTTCTCTCTCCCCTTATCTCCCACTCCCTCTCTCTCCCCCTCTTTTCCACTCTCTCCCTATCTCTCTATATTTCCCTCCACCTATTTCTCTCCCTCTTTCCACTCTCTCTCTCTCTCTCCCTCCCTCCCACTATCTATCCTCTCTCTCTCTCTACCCCTCTTTATCTCCCCCCCCTCTCTTTAGCATTTCTCTTTTCACATCGTTCTATGTCCTTCTCTCTCTCTAACCCCTCCCTATCTCTCTATGTATTCATCTCACTTCTGACCTCTCTTCTACTCATGTTGTTTATATCCATACCTCCTCTTCTCTCTCTCTCTCTCTCTCTCTCTCTCTCTCTCTCTCTCTCTCTCTCTCTTACATCTACCCCTCTCCCCCCCTCACTCTATATCCCTCTCCCTATATCACTTAGTGTATCCCCCTCCCTCTCTCTCCGCCACTCTTCCCCACTTTCTCTCTTTCTCTCTCTCTACCTCCCTTCCCTCTCTCCCCCCTTCCTCTCTCTCTCTCTCTCTATATATATATCCCTCTCTCTCCCTCTCACACTCTCTCACACACACTCTTTTTATACCCCCATTTTTGTCTTCCTCTATCTCTCTCTCTAACACTCTAACTCTCTTTCCCCCCATTTTTCTCTTTGCCCCTCATTCTACCTCCCTCTCTCTCTGTCTCTACCCCTCCATATTTCTCTCTATGTCCATCCTTCTATTGACCTCTCTTCTTTTCTTGTTGAATATCTCCCTCCCTCCAATTCTCTCCCTCTCTCGCCCTCTCTTTTTACCATACATTTACCCCTCTATCCCTCTCACTCTATATCCCCCTCACTCTCTCACCCCCACTCCCCCCTCTTTCTTTGTTTACCTCTCTAACATACTCTCTCTCTCTCTCTCTCCACCTCTTTTCTTTGTCCCTTGATCTACCTCCCTTTATATCTCACCATCTCACTCTCTACCTCTCTTCTTCTCTTGTTGGCTCTCCCCCCACTTCTCTCCCTCTCTCACCCTCTCTCTCCTTCCCTCCCTCTGCATGCCCCTCTCTCTCCTCTTTGTCAATGTCACTCTCACTTTATCTCTCTCTCTCTCTACCCCTATAATTCTCTCTCTACCTCTCTCTATAAACCCCCCTCTCCCTCTCACACACTCTCGCTACCCCCCATCTCTCTATGTGTGTGTGTCTCTCTCTCTTTCTCTCTCTCTCATACATCTACCCCTCTCTTCCCATCACTCTATGGCCATGTGGTACGTAGCAGACATACATACAATTCAACATATAATATAAGAGGGAATAAAATTGTGAAGACAAAGGTGGTGTTTATAGACACTGTTACAACACTATATTGGGGAATAGGATGGAACCTAGTATGAAATAGATAGGCATTTTTGTAGATAATAGAAGAGGGTATACAATTTCGAGGACAAAGGTGGTTTCTAAAGACATTGTTATAACAATTAATAATAATGCACTGTGATCATAACATTACAATGCATATTGGGAATCTTGCACATAACAATGATATCACTTGATTTCTTTATGATAATGACCCATGGGTTCTTCTATTTATAGTCTCAATATCGAACCAACTTCCATGAAATTGGTGTTAGAATATGAGAGTTTGTGCTCATTTTACCATTGACAATACCCTTGTCACCCAACCATAGTCCGAAGCCACCCTCCGAGCATATTGACCTTGACAGAGAAGAATACTGGTAGCAATCAATAGCCAAGCAAGGCTAATGCACCAAGCAAGAATAGAAACCAAGCTAATCAGATAGTCCCACCCAAAAACTGGTGCAACACCTTCCCCAAAAACTTGCGCACAAAACTTCCAACTGCAGTGCGAACAACTAGCTCTCTGTAATTCTGAGAATGTGACAAATGAGAACTTGCACCCTGTATTTATAGTAATCTGACAGACTTACTAGGGTCGACTTCTCCTTCTGGGTACTAATTAATTCATATTAATTATATTTTTGCAGCCGACATCTCGTCTAGGGTTTCCTTTACTTCTTTTCTTCCTTCGAGAATATTATAATCTTGTCATAGGTCACAATAAATATTCATACCTCCTGAAGCTACCATAATATCAACACTCCCTCCTAGCTAGGGAGGTATGGTATTGAGCACAAACAGACCATTCAAATGGTAGTATCACGAGCACCATCATTATTATCCAACTGGATAATCTCCTATGACAACTGGTACAATATCAATTGACAGAACACACCTGTGTTTATCCAAGGTAGTACACAACTACTCAAACCGTGACACATAGTCACAAATAGTGGAACAAATCTACCATGGTAGTATATCTTTACTGTCTGGAGACAGGAAGTCTCCATAACAATCATCTGATGCCAACCTGCACAGAAAAATATTGTTAATGTAAATTGAATCATCTGGGCCAATATTTCACTCACGTCTATGAGATATGAAAGAATATATTCCCTGAGAGTAGAACAATGAGATATCTGGACTATTCTTCTCAAACAAGGAAGAATAATTGTCCTGTCTTTTGAACCTAGACCATTCCCCACCCTAGGCCATTCTTCCTACACTAATCATAGTGCACCCTAGAGAGAATGTATAAACCCTAAGGAATGTATGTCCCTGATTGCTAAGCCTGGACCATTCCCCACCCTGGGTCATTCCTCCTACACTAATCAAAGTGAACCCTCGAGAGAATGTATAAACCCTAAGGAATGACTGTCCGGACCATTTCCTCTATTAACCACAAGAGGAAAAGACTGTCCTACATCAACCTCCAAAACAGATCATTCCCCATGTTAACCACAATGAGAAATCGTTGTTCGGTGAGGTGGGCCAGTCTTCTTGAGTAACCCTCAAGAAGAGAGACTTCCCTAGACCACTCCCTATGTTAACCACAATGGAAATTTGTTGTCTATGATACATCAACAATCTGGATCATTTCGCATGTTAACCACAATGGAAAATTGTTGTCCGTCAGAAATCTCAATCCACTTTTCGAACAGGAAAGAATCTGTCCAATTTGCACTATCGCAAAGATAAATGTTTCAATAATATTTTTCAACAATATTTTTCAATAATATTTTAGTGCTCCCTCCTAACCTGGAGAGTCTTCCCTTTGATCTAAGGGAGTTATTTCCACGATTCCCATCTTCTCTCGAAAATATGCAAACTTTATTCTGGATAGATGTTTTGTCAAAATGTCTATTGTCTGCTCATCAGTGGGGATATACTTGAGCTTTACCTCTCCTTCCTGGACTTTATCTCAAATAAAGTAATATTTAATCTCAATGTGTTTTGACCTTTCATGAAACATGGGTTGTTCTGATAATCTTATGCAACTCTGATTATCACAATATATTATGGTCAATTCTGGAATCTGATCAAATAAATCGGAGATTAAGTTCCTTAACCATATTGCTTCAGTGCATGCTTCACATGCTGCCATATAACCTACTTCTGTTGTGCTGAGTGCTAAAGACTTATTTTTCTTGCTTCCCCAAGATATCATAGTGGCGCCCAAGATGAAACACATACCTGAAGTTCTCTTTTTGTCTTCTGCACTTCCTACCCAATCAGAGTCTGTGAATCCATGAAGTTGTATATTGTTGGATGTGATATATCTCAAACCATAGTTTATTGTTCCAATAATATATCTTATTACATGATTTGAAGCTATCTAATGCTCATGTCTTGGTTCCACCTGGAACTGCCTTAGTGTATTCACGACAAAGCAAATTTCTAGTCGAGTATTTACCAAATACATCAATGACCCAATTAGTTATCGATATAGAGATGGATCTACTGGATCAGAATCTGGAACTTTCACTTTTCTTATATCCACATTCATAGGAGTGTCCATCAACTTACAATCCATCATTCCAAATTTATGAAGAATTTTTATTGTGTACTTTCATTGTCCAAGAAATACTTCACCACACTTCTGCCATACTTCTAGTCCCAAGTAATAGTGCATGAGACCTAGATCTTTCATATCAAATTCAGAGGATAATTCCTTCTTGCATTGGATAATGAGAGACTCTTCACCTGTTATGAATAGATCGTCAACATATAATAGTAGAATAACAGGTGCATTGTCCACGACTTTGTAATAAAGGTTTGGATCTGCATGATTCTTGGAGAAACCAAGTCTCGTTAGATCGCTGTCCATTCTGGCATACCAAGCCCTTGGAGCTTGCTTGATTCCATATAGAGCTTTCTTCAATATGCAAACGTGAGTGTCTCTAGAGTGTACCTCAAACCCTTGAGGTTGTTCAATATATACTTCTTCTTCAATAGCTCCATTAAGGAAAGTTGTCTTTACATCCATCTGATGTAAGTTCCATCCCATGGAAGCAGCAAGAGATATAATAGCTCTTATAGAAGTATATTTAGCCACCGGAGAAAACGTTTTGTCATAATCTTCTCCCTCCTTCTCAAAGAACCCTCTAGCTACGAATCTTGCCTTGTATTTATCCATGCTTCCATCTGCTGCATGTTTGATCTTGTACACCCATTTTGAAGTTACCACTGATTTTTCTTTAGCTCTTGGTACGATTTCCCATACCTCATTTTTCATAATGGATTGATGCTCTTCTGTCATAGCTTTATTCCATTGTTCCTTTTGAATTGCTTCTTCAAATGTGGTAGGTTCTTCATTAAGAAGCTTTGTCATGTATGTTGCATAACTTGAGAATATTTTAGGTCTTTTACTCTTTCTGAATGTTCCTTCTGGAACCTTGAGTATTTTTGCATCCTGTAAGGTAGCTTCAAGCCATGCTTGTCTTTTCTTGGTCTTCGGTACGATATTTGAATCAATTTTTTCACATGGCTCCATAGGATGATCAGGTAGTTCCTTTTCGTCATTTACGTTTTCTGTGCTTTCTTCATTAAGTTCTTCAATCTCTTTTTCTTCTATATTTTCTTCGATGGATTTCTTGAAGGCCATCCTTTCATTGAACATTACGTCTCTGCTGACCTCGATCTTGTGTTGTTCTGGAATATATATTCTGTAAGCCTTGGATGAATCACTATATCCCACGAATATCCCTTTCTTTCCTGAAGGTTCTAGTTTATTCCTCTTATCCTTGGGAATCTGGGAGTAAACATGACATCCAAATATTCTTAGATTTTCCACATTAGGTTTCTTACCTGAGAAAGATTATTTTGGTGTCATGTTCTTCAATATATGATGAGGACTTCTGTTCTACACATATATTTCTTTCATTGTTGCTTCTCCCCATAAGAACATGGACAAACCTTGATCATTTAGTAAGGCTTTTACGGTTTCTTCAATGGATATGTTCTTTCTTTCTGCTACACCATTTTGTTGAGGATTATGAGGAATAGTCAGCTCCCTCCTAATTTCTACCGATTTGAAAGATGCAACAAATTCCTTTGATTCATATTCTCCACCATTATCAGTTCTTAGCTCTTGATCTTCTTATTTGTGAGTTTTTCTATTTCTCCTTTGAACTCTTGAAACTTGTTGAATACTTCGTCTTTTGTCTTCAATAGGTATAGAAAAGTATTTCTTGAATAGTCATCTATGAAGATTATGTAGTAAGAAGATCCTCCTAGATATTTTATTTGCATTGAACCGTAAACATCTGAGTGTATTAGATCTAGAATCTCCTTAGATCTATTATTGTTTCTTCGGAATGGTTTCTTGATATTCTTCCAAAGGGCAGATCCTTTGCAGATTCCTTTGTCTGTAGACTGCAAATCTGAAATTCCTTCAACCATTCTTTTGAGAAAGGCTAATGTTTGATAATTAATATGAGAATATCTTCTATGCCAAAGTTCATTAGGGTTGACTTCGTCATGTACAAGAGCTTCTTCATTTCGTTCTAGTAGTCTGTACAAATTTCCTTCACGACTTCCAATAACCCTAGCATTCTCTATGCTAGAGTCTTTATGCCATGATAACACTTTTCCATCCACGAAAGCTATTCTTTTTCCCTTGTATTATAGGCAAGATATTGATACAAGATTCTTTTCTAAACTAGGTACATATAAAGCATTGCTTAAGTGAACATAATTACCTGTTTTCATTTTGATGGCGGCTTTTCCAAATCCTTCCATAGGGTAAGTGGTTTTATCTCCAAGCTCTACCTTGTACGAGGTCTTATTCTCATTTATATTTGAGAGTCTGGCTTGATCTCCCGTCATGTTCCTAGAAGCTCCACATCTCATCTTCAATCATTCCAGTAAGTGTTGAGTAGTGTAAAAGACTGATTGTTTCATTCATGTCTTCGATTGACTGGTAACTGATCATGCCTTGATCCAAAACTTCAACTTCATCATTTTTGTCTTCTGAGAGAGCCAAAAGGTGCATTGAGTTAAGGTGTATCTGAATATCTTCTTTTTGAGAAAGATTCTCCATCACAAGGCACCAGATCTAAGATTAGGGTTTCTGAAACTGCTTCTGCTAGTAACCATAGAGACAGTTTTTTTGGAAGCTACTCCTACTAGTAACCCTAGAGGTAGTTCCTCAATGAGCTCAATACCCTAGTGGTTATGCTTCCTTCCATCATTTAGAATGAATGAAGGAGGTGTGGGCCCATAACCTGTTAGAATTTGAGAGATTGTGCTCATTTTACCATTGACAATACCCTTGTTACCCAACTATAGGCTGAAGCCACCCTCCGAGTACCTTGAACTTGACAGGGAAGAATACTGGTAGAAATAAATAGCCAAGCAAGGCTAATGCACCAAGCAAGAATAGAAACGAATCTGATCAAAGAGTCCCACCCAGAAACTGGTGCAACACCTTCCCCAGAAACTTGTGCACAAAACTGCCAACTGCAGTGTGCACAACTAGTTCTCTCTAATTCTGAGATTGTGATAAATGAGAATTGGCGCCCTGTATTTATTGTAATCTGGCAGACTTACTGGGGTTGACTTCTCGTTCTGGGTACTAATTAATTCATATTAATTATATTTTTGTAGCCGACATCTCGTCTAGGGTTTCCTTTACTTCTTTGTTTCCTTCCGAAATATTCTAATCTCGTCATAGGTCACAATAGAGATTCATACCTCCCGAAGATACCATAATATCAACAATTGGGAGTATCTTGTCCACATATAATTGTCTATTGGTAGAGTTGACTCCTTAAAATCCATGTTGTCTAATCATCACAACAAGGATGCTCGAACCAACCTTCCATGCATTCAACTTGTAGTTGATTCCTCAGTCATTTGATCCACCGATTGAATATATTTGAATGTTGGTTGATTTTCGGACCAACAAACTTTTTGACTTCTTGACCAAGTAATGTAAAGATCTCGTCAATCACCCGACTGACTGTTTCCAAGTGTACGTCAAATCCTCGACCAACTGAGTCTAGGAGAAGTGTGATGAACCATCATGAATAGATGTTCCGACATGACCTCACTAGCATACATCTATATAGATTTAAGAGGTGAAATCATGTCATCATGACACCCACCCATAATTTTTTCTTGTTGAATCCCAAGCATCATACGTAGCTTGACAAATCTAACTTTAGATAAGGATTTAGTGAATATATCAATAAATTGATAATCTGTTCTACAATATTCAAGAGAGACAACATTATCATGAACCAACTGTATGAAATAGTGAGCATTTATTTTAGCACGCTTCATCTTACTATGGGATATAGGGTTATTTTTAAATTTAATGACACTTTGTTTGTCACATTATATTGTAGTCGAGGTCTGAACAAGAAATCAAAGTTCACCTAGAAGTTGGTGGTTTGATATTTCTTTAGCACCTTCTTTAATGATACCCCAATATTATACTTCTATAGTCGACAAGGAGACTTCCTTTTATTTCTTACATGACCTGAATAGTGGTCCAGTGCTAAGGAGAAACATATATCTATAAGTGGACTTTCAATCATCAATGTTTCCATCCAAGTTGCAGTCGGTGAAGCTAACTAGTGAATCTAAACTTTGACAATACTTAAATACCAAAAGGAGTGGTACCCTTGAGATAACAAACAATTCATTTGACTAAATTCCAACGGTTTTCTTTTAGGTCTTGCATAAACTAAGAAACCACACTAACAATAAATGAAATGTTTAGAAGATTCGGAGGAACCACAATATTGACAATCGAAGGTCGACCTTTCGAGTCCATATCATGACCCATCTTCAGGACATTTAAGGAAATGTCATGTCGACTATGAGTAAGACAAATAAGAATGTTGACCAATTGTCGATAAAGTGTAGCATCGACTTGGGGATTTTGGAATTTTTTGTTGAGATTTACTCTAGAATGAGGAGTAGCATAGGGATTACAATTGGTCATATTAAAACATGCCAAATGCTCCATTAAATATTTATATTGAGAATTGAAAAAACCATCACATAGTAGAAATACTTGAAGACCCAAAAAATAATGTTGTGTACAAAGATTTTTCATGTCAAAGGAGTCAACAAGTTGCTTCTTCAATATAAAAATGAGATCAATGTTATTTATAGTAATGACAAGGTTATCAACATATACAACAAAAATCAACGTATCTCCATTGGTATGGAGTACATACAAGTTTTTTGCATTTCTTCATGCTTTCACGTGTCCTTCTTAATGTTGGGGAGTTTAGAACTAGGGTCCATTCATAGTCGACCAACAAACGACCCATAGCATCAACATATCAATCCTCCACCGAGGCTAAAGAAGGTTTCACCTAATATGCATAGATGATAATAGAGACCGTAAGGTCTTGTTTTAGGGATGAAGGACTACGGGTGAAATCATGAAGGTGGGTTACACTTTTGCTTGTTTTATGACAAAAAAAACTGTATTTTCACAAGTTATTCAACTTCCGACATATAAAAGTATTTTTTTTATTTAGAGTTTCACTTTACAGTAAAAACAAAACTTGTGAA